>PVJH01001847.1:0-189856 GCA_004026705.1 Nesogale talazaci | reverse complement strand
AGGTCTGGCCAGAACACACAGGAGCAAATTAAGAGGGTGAGAGATAGAGACAGAGAGAGAGAGAGAGAGAGAGAGAGAGAGAGAGAGAGAGAGAGAGAGAGAGAGAAAGGGAGAGAGAGAGAGAGAGAGAGAGAACAAGCAGCCTGGCCCATCAATCCTGGAAGATGACATTCTAGCTTGGAGCAGTCAAGGCACAGAGAAGACTGTAGGGCTGGCCCACCACGAGTCAAGACTTCCCCTCACTGACCCACAGCCCTTTAGGGGACAGCCCTGGAGACACTGTGTAGGAATTGTGCCTGATTTAGGGCAAAAAATGAAGGCAGTACAGCAGAGCAGGAAGGATAGGAAAGCAATGAAATTCCTGAGGAATCCAGAAAATAGGCTTCTGACTCAGGGTACAGGGCATGGGACCTCAACACACCTGGCCAGAAAACATTTAGAAGAGTCAGCTGACAGGCTTGGAACTATGTATAGATTTTCCCCCTACTTTTTTTCTATGTCTATCTACAGAATAAAAAGATAGGCAGAATAAAAAGGCAGATAGGCAGAATAAAAGATAGGCAGAATAAAAAACCTCAAGGAGAAAAAAATGGAATCAACAGTTTCAGGGGGACAGGGGTGAGGAGGAGGCAGTGGAAAGGGCAGGGAAGCCAACAAACTCAGGGACAAGGGAACAACAAAAGATCTAAAATCAATGGTGAGGAGGCCAGAGAGCCTGGTGAGATTGCAGTGTAGCGAGGGAAATTACTGAGATCTGAATGAAGATTGAACATGATGGTGGAAAAGGAGGAAGTAAAAGGAAATTGAGGAAAGTATATATGTAGGCATGTATATAGGTAAATACGCTACTATATAACAATAAGGATATAGGTCTTTGTACATATATTTATATGTTAAGTATTAAGGTAGCAGATGGACGTTGGGCCTCTACTTAAGCCTTCCCTTAAGCCCTCCCAAAGTGCAAGAATATTTTTTTCTAATAATGTGGCATTGTTGATGGGTGTCCACCTTCCCAACACAATCACTGCAGACCAAATGGGAGCATAAGTAAATGTGGTGAAGAAGACTGATAGTGCCTGGCTATTAGAAGATATAGCGTCTGGGGTCTTAAAAGATTGAAGTTAAACAAGCGACAGAATAGCAGGAAAGCAACCAAACTCACAAGAAAGAAGGTCATCAGTTTGTGTGATCACGAGGTGTCAATAGGATCAGGTACTAGACATCAGAAGACCCAGAACAAGCAATCATATCGATGTGAATGAAGAGAGTTTGAGTGGAGACCCAAAGCCCATCTGTAGACAATTGAACATCCCCTCACAGAAAGATCACAAGGAAGGGATGATGCAGCCAGGGTGCACTTTAGCACCGAGGAAACCCACAATATTCCTCTAGTTATTTAATGCTTTCTCTCATCCACTATTATGAACCCAGGTCTACCTTACAAATCTGGCTAGACTGGAGCATGTACATTGTACAGCTATACAATATACAGATAATAGCTCTTAACACATGGAATCCAGGAGAGTTAAACTCCTCAGGAACAGTAATGGGGGTAGGGAGTGTAATTGTTTGATTCTTAGCAAAGATATGTAATTGAGAAAGCAATTAGTTCATTAACTGTTGAGATAGCTGTCTATATTCTTTGATTCTTCACCCAGGCTCAATAAGTTGTAGTTCCTACAAAGTTAGTTGCAATGCAGAAGGTGAACTCATGTAAATGAACATTTTGTGTTCAGTGTAATGAGATCTATCAGATTATATTGCACTTTGATTATATCTCTTATTCCTGAGTAATTTTGTTATGTTGGCTCATTTGGAAAGTATTAGCTTTCTGAGCCATGAAAATCTTTCAAATGCTGACCAGTTTCATTAGGCAAACAAACAACCCACCTTCACAAATATAATTACAGGTATAATAAGGAAATTCTCAAATTAATTGAAACCTACTGTGTTAGGCTGGGATGACTAGAGAAATAAATCCAGTGACATTTCTATGTGAATAAGGAAGAGTTTTATACCAAAAAATAATTATATACCAAGAAAGGAGTCAAGGGGTTGATATGTATGTGTATATGTATATATGTATATGTATATATATATGTGTGTGTGTGTGTGTGTGTGTGTGTGTGACCAGAAGGCATCAAAATGGTGCCCAGATAGAATCGCCTCCCTGGTTCTCCTGTTGTTAGATCAGAAAATTAAGAGAAAACGAGGCCAATATTGGAAGCTAGGTGGTAAAAATTAATTAAGTGTACTAAGATCTGGCTTAGACATTCCCCTACTATTTTTGTCCATGGAGTGATTCAAGCACTCAGTGAAATGCTCCAAGTTCACCACATCTACCAATAGGCTCCTCGAATTCCTTACCAGGTCCAGTGGGACAGTATTCGCCACTTCTTCCTATGCCCAAGATAGGAAACTCATGGCATGCAGCAATTTCTCCAGGCTGCTTTCTAGAGGTGTCCCTAATCCCAATCTCCAAGAATCATCCACAAGACCTCACACCAGAGTTTCCCTCTCTGCTATCTACCCTGCTCTTGCATCCTCCATCCCCAACCAATAAAAAAGGGACTATCAACAGTTCCCTTTCTCCTCTCCCCAGGTCTGCACCTGCCAGCATGGGCAGCAATAGAAAATTAGTCAGTAATTTGCAGCAAGTGATGAGACACTTGGATATTTGGCATAGATGTGCAGGAGATCCAGGAAGTAATGCAGAAGTGCAGCTGGGGGAGAATTCAGCTCCAGTCAGCCCCCAAACCACTTGTTTAATCTTGTTTCCCTTCCCTGGGGCAAGCACAGCACAGCCTTGATCCCAGGCCACGCCACATACCTATTATAAACAGAGGAAAACATTTTAAATGCTTATAATTCCAGGTGGTGCTCTTTTGCATAACTTTGAAGGTAAGCAGCCAGAAACCTGGCCCTGGTCTGTTGGCATAATATTAATATAACAAGACAGCGAGACAGCTGACCCCCAGCACACAGCATAGAATTTTAACATAACAAAACAGTAAAAACAAGGTAATGAGAGCCACACTCCAAGCCAAAAATTGCTCTAACAGTTTTAGAGTCCATAGAAAGTCTTTAAATGACTGCAAATTATAATCAGACAGCCCAGACCTGACCCATACTCAAACTACAGGTCCTCCCCAACTTGGCCCAGTATCATGCCTATAGTTGCTGGACTCAGCATACCCTAGAAGACCCCAAGCTATGTCTGGTCACTGCATCACTGAGGCTCTTCACTTACACAGCAGGCCAACCCATCAGAATATTAGGCCATGGGTGGACTCTAAATCCACTTTTAACAGTCACACAGAGAATAAACTCAGAGCCTCTTGGTCTCCTGGAAACATGGTGGCCAGTTCTTCCAAAACGACCTTCAGACAGCAATATGCCTCAACACTCTCATCAAGAAAACAAGAAAAACCACAGACAACAGTAGAAGGTGTCCTCAAACTCATGAGACTCATAAGAAAAACAGATATTCTGCAACAAAAGGAAATTTTGGTAATGCTGCTTCTAGTAATACAGGATCTGAGAGAAGCAACACAGAATAAGCATGCAATGATAGAGGGGATGAAGTCCATGCATCGAAGAAAAAAAAGTTGAACTATCAAATGTTGAGGAAAAAGAAAATTTTAGGAGCAACAAGAGAAAAAAGGGCATTTACACATAATGTTGCTCAGGTAAGAATAGGTTCAGACCTATCAACAGGTACCACAAAGAGGAGGAGGGAGTGGAGTAGCATCTTCTGAAAGCTGAAAGAAAAGAAAAAAAATGCTAACCCCCAAATCCTCTCCTTTGTCAAATTATCTATGAAGATAGACAATGAGGTGATAGGCTTCTAGGACAAGGAAAAAATAAGAGAATATGCCATAAAACAATCTTGCTGAAAATCTTTGCTGACTCACTGTGATCAGAAGACCAAAAATCACCAAGCACAAGCAGGAGCCGACCTTTTAGTTCAAATCCTTCCAGCAGCCAATGTGCCAAAAACAATTGCCGTATATACTCAAGTATAAGCTGAGACACCTAATTTTACTACAAAAAACTGGGAGACTCAGTATAAAAAATATGCTGAAAATTCTCAGCTAACAATAGTGCCTCAGAGGGAAAAGTAGGCAAGAAAAAAGCCCTTCACATAAACACAGCACACTGATATGAAGGGAGATAAGAAACACCCAGCACAAAAGGTATGAGATAACAGCAATAAATTCACAGATGGTGATAGTAACTCTGGATGTCAATGGCCTAAACTCACTCATTAGAAGACAAAGGTTAGCAGCCTGATTCAGAAAGCATGACCTATCAATTTGTTTCCTATAAGAGACACATATTAAGCTTGCAGACAAAAATAGACGAGAATAAAAGGCTGGCAGAAAATATAGCAGGTAATGGACAAATTAAAAAAAAGGGGGGATTGCCATCCTAATCTCTCAAAAAATTTACCTCAAGGTGCAAACCGTAACAAGAAAAAAGGAGGGGCACTATATAATGTTCAAAGGATCAGTAGACCAGGAACCAGTAAGCAGAATAAACATATGCGCGCCTAATGAGAGACCCGCAGAATGCATCAAAAAAATATTCAAAACAATGGTCCTCAAACTTTTTAAACAGAAGGCCAGTTCCCAGTCCCTAAAACAGCTGGAGGGCCGGATTATAGTTAAACAAACAAACAAGCAAAACAACTATGAGCAAATTCACTGTGGGCTTGGGATGAGTAGGCTGCTAAACAGGACAGCAGCAGCAGCAAAAACACCCGGTGGACCAGATAAATGTCATTGGAGGGCCACATGTGACCTGTGGCTTGTAGTTTGAGCAACCCTGATTCAAAAGATGAAAAAAGACTCAACAATCACAGTTAATGACTTTAATTCACTGCTCTCGGGGAAAGATAGATCAATGGGAAAGAAGCTCCGCAAGGAGGCCACAGACCTAACCACTACCATTAGGGGGCTAGACCTGATAGACCTTTATAGAGCTCTCCAACAAAATGAAAAAAAAAATCACGTTCTTTTTAAGTGCACTTGGCTCATTTTTTGAAAATAGGCACACAAGTCAAATCAGAGTACATTCAAATACATACAGATCACTCAGCTGTTCCTCTTGTACCACCACTCCGTAAGGCTGGAGATCAATAAAACGACAAACAAGAAAATGAAAGACAAACAAGTGAGGATGAATAATGGTTTCTGCAACACAAATGGGTACTGCTCCAAATTAGAGTGGAAATTAAAAAAATTTCCAGAAGCAATGGGAATGAAAATATAATGTACCTATTGGGATACAGTAAAAAGCAGTTATCAGCAGAAACTTGATAGAAATAAATGCATATATGAAAAAGGAAGAGAGGCTTATGACTGATTCAATATCACAAAGCTTCCAGAAACTAGAACAGAGTAACTAGCAAAAGGAAAAAAAAATCAGGGTAGAATTAAATGAGTGGGAAGACGAGACTATTAAAAAAAATCAATGCAACAAAAAGCTGTTTTTTTGAAAGCATCAACATAACCGACAGATTATTAGCAAGCCTAATCAAGGAAAAGAAGGACAAATATCAATAGCCAGAATAAGGGATGAGTCTTGGGAAGTCACAATGACACCACGATGAAAAGGATAATCACAAAGTAATTTGACTGGCTGTATTCTAATCACTTCAACAACTTGGAAGACAGGGATAAATACCTGAAAAAGAGTCCCTCCATAGATGATCCCTGATAGAGGTCAAGAACCTTTACCAATTCATAGAAAAAGAAGAAATCGATATGGCTATTGTGTTAGCTAAAAAAACAAAACCAGGACACTAGTAATTCTCTTTATATATTTATATAGATAGGATATATAAGATAAGAAATAAACAGTTAACTAATCTATAAAGCCATACAAATGGCTCAGTACAACTCACTTGTGTGAGACAACTAGTAGACTGGCAGTCCTTCAAGTCTTGAGGGCTGCCGAGTAGTCCTTTGTAGAGCAATTCAGGTTATCCAGCCATAAGCAGCAAACAGCAAAGCAGCTCACCAACAGACATCCAGATGATAGAGTCCAACAGTCTCCAGCTCAAGAGATGTATATTCCAGGAGAGTGGCGAAGCAGGGCTTGAAGGAACCTCAACTCACAGCAGCACAGTCCTCAGATTAGGAGTCCCACAGGTAGTGTTGCTTGGAGATTGAGGCGCCGGATGAACAAGGCAGCTGGCTGGTCCAAAGATCCAATAGCAAGAGAGAAAGGGCGGGACTCCCCGAACCATTTCTAACTCCACCATTCAATTGGTTTTACCTGTGCTCATTAGCTATGTTGTCACAACAGACCTACCTATCTTCTTTGGACATGTGGACACAACAAGCTTACCTATCACAGTTATTAAGAAACTACCAATGAAAAAAGCCCCCAGACCAGATGGTTTCAAGGAGAAATCAGCCAAGTATTCAGGGAAGAACTGCCTCCTACCCTCCACAAATTATTCCAGAGCATAAAAAAAGAAGGCCAATTCCCAAACTAATTCCATGGAAGCCAGTATAACTTTTGTACCCAAGCAGATTAAGGATCCCACAGAAATAAAGAACTACAGACTATCATCTCTAACGAACACAGATGCAAAATTTGACCAATATAATACAAAAGTATATAAAACATCATCCATCATGATCAGGTGGGATTCATTCTAGGGATGAAGGGATGGTTTAACATCTGAAAATCCATCAATATTATATGCCACATTGATAAGAAAAAGAATAAGAATTACATGATAACATTGGTAGATGCACTTGGCAATATCCAATGCCCATTTTTAATCAAGACACTCAAGAAGATAAGAATTGGAGGGGAATTCCTCAAGTTAATACAGGTTATTTATGAGAAGTCAATAGCCAACATCATAATCAATGGAGAAAAGATGAAAATAAATCCCAGTGAAAAGGGTGATCTTACTAGGATGTCCCTTGTCCCCACTTCTTTTCAACATTGCATTAAATATCCTTGTGAACAGCACAGGGCAGCAGAAGAACATTAACGGTATCTGGCTGGGAGAGGAGAAGGTGAAAAATCACTATTTGCAAGTGAAGTGATTTTATATATTGAAAGTTCCACAACTGGAGTACTTGCAGAGATGGAGGAGTTTGAAAGAGTGGCGGAATACAAGATTAACAAACGAAAGTCTATTGACTTGCTATATACATCAGAGAAGTCCCTGGAAGAGGAGATCAGGAAGGCAGTACCTTCACAAACCATCACAATCTGCAAGAACAAACAGAAATATAGAGGGATCTGTCTAACCAAAATAACAAAAGCCTAAAGACTTATATGATGAAAACTACAGGACCCTAACACAGGAAAACAAGATTGACTTCCACAAACAAAAGAATATCCCATACTCATGGATCACAAGACTCCGTTTAGTAAATATATTGGTTTTACCCAAGGCACTATTTAAGTTTACACAAACCGATTCAAATACCAACAGCCTTCTTTAAAGAATTGGAAAATCTGACCACCAGTTTCATATGAATAGGGAAGGAGCCCAGAATCAGCAGAGAATTCCTTAAGGACAAAGCTGGAGACTTCACCTTACCTAACTTTCACACCTACTATACAATTGAGTTGTCAAAACAGCGTGGTACCGGAATAATAATAAGTACTCAGAACTATTGAAGAGAACAGAAACCCCAGAAATAAAACCCATCAGCACATAGATAACTGATCCTCCACAAGGGCTCCAAAAGCATCAAGGGGAGATGGATGCATCAAGTGCGCTGTAAGCAATGAACATCCACCTGCAGAAAAATGAAACAAAACCCTTACTTCATGCCACGCACAAAAACAAACTCAAGGTGAATCACAGACCTAGAAATTAAACCCCAAACTATCAGGATCATCAAAAAGGAAATCTGGACACACCTAAGAAGCTTGGTGCAGGGACTACCTCGGCTAAGCGTAATAGGAATGGACACCTACACAGATGAAACTGAAATGGACAGGTGGGATATACTTAGGGTAAAGCAGCTGTGTGCATTGCAAGACTTCACCAAGAGAACAAGGGTAGCCACAGACTGGGAGAGGATATTTAGCAATGACACAACAGACAAAGGGCTTATTACTAAAATCTACAATATCTTCTTAGCTTGGAAAGAAGAAAACCATTAACTCCCTGAGGAAGTGGGCAAAAAACCTGAATAGAAGTTTAACTAGGCAAGAGACTTGAAGAACCAAAGAACATATGAGAAAATACTCTTTGTCATTAACCATCAGAGAAATATAAATTAAAAGAACTATGAAAAACTACATAAAACCCTTGAGGATAGCCCAAATCAGAAAGCAACAGATGGTGGAAGGGATGTGGCAAGAGAGGAACTCTCGGGCTGAACCCTGGTGGCATAATGGTTGAGTGCGGAACTGCAGCCCACTGGGCTGGCGGTTCAAATCTAGCAGCAGCTCTCCAGGAACAAGGCTGGACCTCCCACTCCCAGCAGAGGGCAGTGATGCCCCCCCCCCCAAAAAAAAAGAGAGAGAGAGAGGAACTCTCTTCCACTGCTAGTGGTACAGCCTCGGTGGAAAGCTATTGGGTGATATTTAAAGCAAATTGAAATTGAGTTACCTTATAAGCCAGCAATTTCTTGACAGAACATATACCCAGAAGAAGTCAAAAATAGCCCAAGACCAGTTGTCTGCACTCCGGTGTTTATTGTGGCACAATTCAAAGTCTTGAAAAATTTGAAACCACTTAAATTTCCAACTATCAACAAGTGGATTAGAAAACTCTAGCATATATGCACAATGGACTACTATGAATCACCAGAAAAGCACTGATGATCACATGAAGCACATTGTCTCATAGGAAGAGTGGAAGGAAATTATGCAAAAGTAGCCAATCATAAAAGGACAGGTGCAACGCAAGTCCACTGAGACAAGAAGTATAATCAGAACAGCAGGTCCTGAAGAAAAGTCACTGATGTCACACTGTACAGGCTGAAGTACAGGCAATTGGGCAGGGGCTTGTCCAAACCCAAGCACGTGCATGCCATTCCAACACAAAGAATGGGGGAGAGAGCAAAGGGGGTGGAGATAAAAGCATACAACAGCACTTAAGGAATAGGGCATTAATCAACTCAGGAAATGGGCACGGGACTGCAGACCCCATCACGGTGTGCCAGACATTGGGGAAGACAACCACACAGAACAACTGATGCGCAGAAAGGTATACAGAACCAGCCCAATCAGAGCCAAACTGACCCACTCCCTACCCTCCTTAGAAATACTGTATGTGTTACAGAGGACAATACTATAGCTGCAGGTTGGGGAGAGGGACCCATCTACCCCATCCATATAGAAACAAACCAAGAAAGAAAAAGAGAGAGCAAGGGGCTAGACTCCATACTGGCACATCAAGCCCTGAGCATGATGTTCCAGCACGGAGCTGCTGAGGCACAGAGAGGACCTGCTAAGCAGAACAGGCATCATGGCAAAAACACCCGATGGGCCTGATAAATGTCCTCGGCGGGCTGCATGTGGCCCACGGGCCATAGTTTGAGGACCCCTGGATTGCACAGGTGATTTTCCTTGAGAGAGCTAGCCTATTTCAAGTTGTAATATAAAGGACATTTAAAAAGTTCCTTTTCAGCTTCCTCTTTTCTAGAAAATAGTTTGCAGGTGGACTTCTACTGTAATTCAGTGACCCCAGCTTGACATAACAGGCACGGTCTGTCTTGTTTTCTAGATGTGGATTAAGCCCTTTGGGTAACTGTAGACATGATTTAGGGCTAGAAAAGTATCATTCTGTTGTCTAGTTCTTGTAAATTGCAAAAGTTTTTGTTATTAATGATCCTCATAGTTAACATATGATTCATGGACATGAAGAGGTAGAACTGGATTTGTAATTCAGTTTTGCTATTTATCTGCTGTATGACCCTCCAAAAGCCAACCTTTCGGCACTTTGTTATTTTCTCAATAGATTTCTATTTTTATCCAGGAGTATGCTGATGGCACATAATTTCACAAGTGATTGGTTTATTTCATTGTTATTCAGTTTAATAGGTTCCATATCTTGGTTGATCAATTTTTCTTTCTGTATTTGATAATTCTCCAGCTGTCTTTTAAAAATACATTATTTTATACCAGTGGTTCTCAACCCCCTTTGGGCATCTAAAGACCCTTTCACCAAGATCACCTGCTTCATAACAGTAGCAAAATTACAATTATGAAGTCGCAATGAAAATAATTTTGTGGTTGGGGAATCGCAATGCAAAGAACTGTACTAAAGGGTCATGACATTAGGAAAGTTGAGAATCAGTGCCATATACTATCTGCAATAAAATTAATTAAAGAAAAATATTGTTAAAAAAATAAAGAAAAATATTGCTCATCGGAACCACCTCAAATAAAGGGTGCATTTAAAAATATGTACAGAGTCAACTCATTTAAGTTTAGTGTCTGTGCTATGATATAGAGAGACAGGTTTTGTGAGGCTGAAACTATCCATTCTGGGTTAAGAATGAATCTTCATCTATTCCTTCTTCAATCTTCATTATGTAGATTTGAGTGTCCAGTCTGTATTACTTTCCTTACTTTTGAAAACCTTTTAACATTTCTTAAAAGGCGATTTTGCTGATGATGGATTTCTTCAGTTTTTGTTTTTCTGATCAAGTATTTATCCTTCACTTTTGAAGTATAATGTCATTGGATATAAAATTCTATGTTGGTGGGGTTGTTCTTTCAGTGCTTGAAATATTTTATTGTGTAGTCTTTTTGCTGGCATGGTTTATGACACGGACTATGCTACAACAATCCCCTTTGCTCCTCTGAGGTGTTTTATACTCTGTCCTTCCTTCTTCTTTAGGAATTTCCTCTTTTCTTTTTTTTTTGACCTTGCACATGACATGTGTACTGCCCATTGTGATGAGTCACTTTTGGCTGATAGTGACCCTATGTATCAGCGAAAAATCAACCAACAAAAAAACACAAACTGCCCTTTCCTCCTGCATCATCTTTTCAAACGTTGTTAAGTTTGAACCCCTTGTTCCAGCCACTGTGTCAAACCATTTGCGGACATTTCCCTTCCTTCCTTCTTTTTTTTAATGATCATTTTCCTTATTCCATCTTTCTTTTCTTGTGGTATTCCAAGTACCTATAGATGATGTCTTTTGAAATTATTAGATAGTTCTTGGATATTCTCTCCTGTTTTTGTTTAAATTATATTTCCTCTCTGATTTTTGGTTTAAAATGCTTTTATCATTAGGCTCACTCTCTACTCACCTATAGCCAGTACACTGGTGAGCTCATCTGAGACAGTTTTCTCTTTTTTTTTTTTGAGACAGTTTTCATTTGTTCCAATATTCCTAGTGACTCCTTTTTATTATTTCTTGGACTTTCCACCTCTCTGCTTACATTATCCCTCTGATTTTGTTTTGTTTTGTTTTTGCATTTAGAGCCTAACATATTAATCATCTTATTACTGCTGTTAAATGCTGTCAAGTCAGTTCTGACTCATAGTAATTTTAAATTCCCTGTGATAATTTCAAAATCATGAGCATACCTGAATTTGGCTTTGATGTCTGGTTTGTCCTTTCAGACTACAATTTCTTGCTTCTGTATTCCTTTGTTTTATGTGTTGAAAATTGTATGCTTGCAACTGATATATATATATATATATATATATATATATATGGCATTTAATACTTCGTTAATCTGTCAAGGAACTGGATTGTGTTTAATGTTGACTGTCTTGGTAGTTGCTGGGGGTTTAAATTCCTAAGGGTTCTTGTTTTTATCTCCCCTGTTGGCTACAGATTTCTGGACTTCCCTAATAATTTCTTCCTAGATAATCTCCATCTCACAGTTCTTTCCAGCATATTATGACCCTGTCTGACAGAGTAGAACTTCCCCAAAAGGGTTTCCAAGTTTGTAATCTCTTGGGAAGCAGGCAGTCACATCTTTACCCTGCAAAGTTCCCGTTAGCTTCAAACTACTGCTGACCTTTTAGTTAACCATTTATACTTATATACTTTTACTTAACCACTGTGCCACCAAAAATCCTTCTCTTTTGATTTTAACTGGCTGAAATTGTTACTGGAGTCCTGTTGGTGTGGCGGTGTTGGTGTGATGATCTCTGTGAGGAAAAGAATACCATCATTTTCCATTTTCTGTTTTAGTCTCGGTCTTCAGTGAGCCTATGCACTAGGACTACGTCTTTCACAGGTGTTTCTTTGCTCTCTCCCCACTTAGATCACACGAGAATAGTAGAGGGGCCTGGAGTGGAGAAATGCTCTGGCGGGCTAGACTCTGGTAAAGTCTTTTTATCCTGGAAAGCAAAACCTTTATTATGGATAATTCTCTGAGTGTATTTTATAATGGTAGTTTCCTCTCCCTGGGTCAGATCCAGCAGGAGACATTGCATGACTCTTCATCTTCAGAAGTTAGGACAGTGTTGTTGCAGGTAGAAGCATAAAAGTGTGAGATTCCCCTAAAATGGAGGTTCCAAGAAATTTCATGTTAGTTCACATTCTGCTTCTAGCAATGCACTAATGCTATCATTTCTGTACTTTACCACTAATTCTGTACTCTACCACTTTATGGCTCCAGCAGTTTGTGTCCCTGGTAACCATATCTTGTCTGAGAGTCTCTGAGTTTGCCTCTCTTTCCAGATGGTGAGATGCTAAAGATGTACACTTTTTAAACTATTCAAGGGAGTGAACTCACCCTAATTTATATATTTGTATTTCTCATAGATTAAGCAAACTTGACCTTAAAACTATAGTATTCTCATGTCTTTAAAGGCTTGTTCTAGGAGAACTTCAAGAACAGAAGGAAGGATGAACTTTGCATTAAATTAATTCTTCAGATTTTGTTTTAGTTCTTGGACAAAGGCTTTATATTTACAGAGGAATACCCTGAAATATAGGATAATTTTTCATATGTGTAATTTCAAGTTTGAATTTGAGATTGGGATCATAGAAAGTATAAGTATCTCGAAGTAGGACTTCCTCCCCCCTTTTCAAATAGAAGATGAGATACTTTGAGGGTGAAAATACTCTATTTAGACTGCTCTTTTCCTCCCATGGATTGCACTTTGTCCATGGGTAAGATACATGGAAGAAAAAGAACTGTCTTTTGTGCTCAGATCATCACTGCTGCCTGATGAAGACCAGAAAGATTACATTTTTCTTGCTCCAGGCCATGTGGGTATGTTTGTTGTACACATGTGTTGCAACTTTTGACTATTTGGCTCTGTTTACGAGCCACAAAATCTATAGCAATTACCACAGTGTCTACTACACCATGGAAAAGAAAGCATTAAACATATATTAAAGCGGTAAAGATGGGCCTGACTGAAACCACAGGACTTTCAATTGCCTCATACAGATGCTTGAGTTGGACATTGACAAAGGAATAGCAAAGAAGAATGGATGCATTTAAATTATGGTGCTGGCAAAACATATTGAAAGTACCATGGACAGCCCGAAGAAAAATAGATTCTTGGAACATCTCCAACCAGAATTCTTCTTAGAGGTAAGAATAAAGAGATTTCACCTCATCGACCCTGGGCACGTAATCAATCACCAAAGACCAGTCCCCGGAGAAGGAGAGCTAGTTTGGTAAAGTGGAGGGGCAGCAAAAAAGGAAGATTTTGAGGCGATGGTGGATACAGTTACTACAACAATGGACTCAGACATAGCAGCGATTGTGGGGAGAGCGCAGGACTGGTCAGTGCTTTGGTCTATAGGGTTTCTTCTATGAGGTGGAACCGACTTAACAGCACCAGCAGTGATAAAGACGCAAACTAAAAAATTGTCTCTTTTGTTTGTAGAATGCAATCATGACAAAGAAAAACACTCTACATAGTTGCATCTCATCAAATCAAACCAGTAAGAATATCCCATGTGTTCCCCCACCCCCTCCATAGATGGTTTCTTTCCTTTGTCTCCCCATGTGCCTTTCCTGCTTTCACAGTTTTCTTCTCCCTGCCTCTCTGGATCCCTAACCCTCATCTCTGGCCTTCACATAGTCTGTAAAGCCTTATTCTTTGGTATGAGAACCATTTTAATTTATAATAATGGTATCATAAAATGTCTACTTTTATTAGATTGGCTAACTTTGCTAAGCACAATGTTCTCTAATTGTGTCTATGTCCTAGTGTGTTTAATAGACTTGTCGTTGTATTTTTAAATTATGCATGATACCAGAATTTGTTTATCCTTTTTTCTATAGTCAGAGGTTTTGATTGCTTCCATGTTTTTGCTGTTATTGAAAGTGCTTCAATAAACGTAGACGTGCATATGTTTGTTCATGCTTTTTAAAAATTTTTTTAGGGTATGAACCAACCAGAGAGGTTGCATGATCATAAGGTATTTGCTTATCTAGTAAGATTTATTTCTAGATATTTTATTTGTTGTGTAGCTATTGTAGCTGGTATTGTTCTTTTAATTCCATTATGGGTGTCATCTTTCATAAGAAAAAATCCAACAAATTTTTGTATGTTGAGCTGGTAGCCTTTTACAATGCCAAAAATTCTAATTAATTCCATCAATTTTTTAAATGGAATCTTGGGGACTTTCTATCTTTAGTATTATATCATTTATATCTGCAAATAAAGAGAGTTTGGTTTCTTTTGTGCCAGTGTAGATGCCTTTAATATGCTTTGATGTCATATTTCTAGGGAAGACTTTCAAGACTTAAATAAAAGTGGTGATAAAGTTCAACCATGTTTGGTCCCTATTTGAAGAGGGAATGTTTTCCATTTCTCCCCATTAAGTAAAATGCTGCTCATTAGTATCTTCAGAAATTTCTGTTCTATTCCTATTTTATTGGGTGTTTTTTTATCAGGGATGAATGCTGAATTTTATCAAATGCCTTTTCTGCATTGATTGATAGAACCCTGTGTTCTTTATCCTTTATTTTGTTTGTGTAGTGAATTATATTGTTTGTTTTTCAATGTTAAATTATATCTACCATTTATCCTACTTAGTTGGGATATAAGTATTTTTTGATTCTTTTTAGAATTATGTTGGCTACAATTGTGTTGCAAGTTTTGGTATTTAAATTCATCAGAGATATTAGTCTATAATTTTTCAATTCTAGCAATGTCTTTGCCTGGCTTAGGTTGCAGGGTTATACTTGCTTTTCAATATAAGTCTGGTTGTATATTGCCTATTTGTATATTGTGAAATAGTTTATGTACCATTCATATCAACTCTTCTCTAAGTACTTGGTAGAACTCCCCTGTAAAATCATCTGGTCTGATGTTGGGAAATTAAAAAAAATATTACCAGATCTATTTTTCTTGTGCTCTAACCTGGTTGAGACCTTCTACATTAGTGTGTGGTCATTTCTACATTAGTTAGAATTGACTGGATGTCAGTGAGTTGTCTTTTTTTTTAAAAGTAGGCTAAACAGAACCTACTTAAGGGTGTTCATGAACACCTTTATATAATTCATGAATATTCTTAGACTTACTGAATTTCCATTTCTTCCTTCTTATTGTGCATGATCTTAGAAAAGAGTCCTGAAAGCATAAGAGGTCGTGGACTCTTGGAGAATAAGTTTCTGTCCATCTATCTATTTTTTTTCTCACTACCATAGAGTTAATGCTGACGGATAGCTACTCTGTAGGAGAGGGTAGAACTACTGTGAGTTTCCAGTGAGGTTCCCAGTTTCTAACCATTTACTGGAGTAGAAAGCTCCATCTTTCTCCTGTGGAGCTGCTGGTGGTTTTCAACTTCAGATCGTATGGAGTGTAGTGACACGCATAACCAGTAGGGCACCAGAACTCCCATTCCACTTATTCTAGATCGTCAAATGTGTTGAAATGCAGTATTTTATAATATTATGTCATTGTTTTGTTTCTTTGGTTGTAATGTTTCCCATTTCATTTCTTATTTGCTTTTTCTCACCCCTTTCCTTTGTTAGGTTTTTCAATGGTTTATCAATTCTGTTCAACTTTTGGAAGAGCCAACTTCTTATCTTGTTGATTTGTTTTCTATATTTGAATTTTTTCTGATTCATTTATTTCTGCTCTAATTTTTATTACTTATTTTTTGTAGTGTCTGAGGGCTTGTTTGGCTGGTCTTTTCCCAATTGTTGTAGTTGATATGTTAAAGTGTTTGTTTTAATCCCTTCTTCCTTTTGATCTGTGCATTTCTAAGTCGTCTGCTGAGCACTGGTTTTCCTGTGTCCCAGAGATTTTGATATGTTTCATTATTGTTTTCACTTGTTTAAAGGAATTCTTTTATGGTGTTTATTTCTTCAATTACCCACTGTTTTTAAAGTAAAGTGTGGTCAATTTCCATGTATTTGGCATTTGGGGATTCAGCATCTTGTGGTTGACTTTTGATTTTATATCATTGTGATTTAAAAATATACATTGTGGTATCTCAATGTTTTTAGATTTCTTGATGCTTGCTTTATGACCTAAAGTACGATCTATTCTGGAATAGATTCCATGTGCATTATAAAAGAATATAAAATGTGTTTTGATGAACAAAGTATTCCGTATATGTCTAAGTGATCAGGTTGATGAATTGTTTTGTTTAGTTCTTCTGTGTCTTTATTGATTTTATTGCTATTTGGTTGGTCTCTGCTCAATCTCTGGGTCTATCAGAAGTTCCAACTAGATATCCATATTAGATCTCCCCTCTAATTTTCATTATAAGATGTTTCAAATTTAGAAAATAAAGAGAAGGCTAATTTTTTTTGGGGGGGGGCATCACTGCCCTGTGGTGGTGGGAGTAGGAGGCCCAGCTTTGCTCCTGTGGAGCCGCTGCTGGAATTGAATCTCCATCCCAGTGGGCTGCAGTCCTGCGCACAACCACTACACCACTGGGGCTCAGTGGAGAAGGCTAATTTATCTTAAAATTTTCATATATTTACTTCCTTTCTTTCCTCTTTTTCCTGTGTTGGAAGTTCTTATTGTTGCTAGGTGACATGAATTACTGCCCACTCCAAGTGGTCATAGGTACAACAGAATGAACACTGTCCAGTTCTGTGCCGTCTACACAAACATTGTGATCTTTAGGCCCATTGTTGCAACCTATGTTTAGTTAAGTCTCCATTTAATTTTTCATATAGTTGATATTATAATGCAAATGCAATCTGTATCCTGTTATGTTAGCATTACACCAAATCAATGCATGGGCTTTACAGTCAATATTTCAGTGGCTACAAAGGTAGTGATTGTATCAGAGTTTCCTAAAGATGATTGTGAAGAAACCTTATCCTGGAGTTAAGCGATAATATGGCCATTGTGTTTTGTGATCAAATAAGTGTGAGAACCACGGGAATGAGCAAATTGTTGAAGTCTCCATTATATGTGATTCATCGAGACCTTGATTTTATCTGTGTTTTCTGAGATTTGGAGTGGAGTTGCCTTTGAACAGGTGAGTAGGCTGAGGAACCATGGTGGCAGAGCGACTACACACTGAGGTGCTAACTGCAAGGTCAGCAGTTTGAAACCACCAGCAGCTTCACAGGAGAAAGATAGTGCTTCCCTACTTATAGTCTAAGAATTTCACAGGGATACTTATCCTCTGCCCTATAGAGTCCCTATAAGTCTTAACTGACTAGATGGTCGCCAGCTATTTATCTATTCAAAGTAGGCTAAACAGAAGCCATCTAAGGATATTCATGACTATCCTTATATAATTAACGAATATCCTTATAGCTACCGATTTTCCATTCTGTGCCTCATTGTGCTTGCTTTCAGGAAAGAGCCTCTATAATACAAGTGATGTTGGACATGAGTACATAAATAAAATAATTTTATTGTTGGAAAAAGGAACTCCAGTGGTTCAGTTATTATGTATTGGGCTGCTAATAAGGCTCCTGCACCACCGGCAGCTCCATGGGAGAAAGACAGATGGGGATGCTATCTATTCTCCTAAGAGTCACAGTCTTAGAAACTAGCAGGGACAGTTCTACTCAGTCTTACAGGGTCACTATGAGTCAACATCTACCTGATGGCAGTCAGTTTTTTTTATTGCTTGAACAGCTGTCTCGGGAACTGTGAGTTAGGTTTATTGTGCCAACTTGGCCTCCATAGGAACATGTTAACAGAGTTTAGTCAGGTCACAGCTTGTTTGGAGGGTGATGGAGATAAATACTTTGTGACACCTGCATCCTGCTTCTCTTCCTCCCCTGTGATTGGACCAGAGTGCTGCTGCTTGAGCTTGTTCTTTGCCTCAGCCATGTGCTGCATTACCAGTGGGCTGAGCCAACCTGTGGATCATGTTTCTAGAGATTGAGCCTCCTTGGAGACCTGCTTTGCCACGCAGGTTTTTTTGTTTGCAGGTGCATACATCACTTGAGTTCAAGAGCACATTGGGGTTCTGCTTTGCTAAGCTCCCAGTGGCTACTAAGTGTCACTGCCCCACCCTGCGGTCTGCTGAGTGCAATGCCGTCTTTGCCTGTCTTGCCGTATCCTTGGACCAGCAGCCTGCATGAATTGAAGGGCCATTAGTATACTCACTAGTATACTCACTGTTCCATGAAAGTGAATTGAACTCATTTTCCTGCTGTGTAGATTAATTAGCTGACATACTCCTTCGTGCTGTATAAACTTATCCTTTTATATCACATGTTCTGGCTTAGTTCCTCAAGTGAACCCTGCCTAACACAGGAGCTGTGTAATTCTACATGGAGAAAAATAGTCCATAATTGCTGAACAATATGGGTTCACAGTAAGTTTTGTGTTTCATGAGAATTTATGTATGTTGTAAGTTTGGTCAGATAATATGGAGTATAAGAAGGGTTGTAGGTTATAGGGACATGCAAGTTTACTTTGCTCCCTCAGACATGTGTTAGATGATGGAGGCTTACTGAGGTTTTTTAGACATGTTTTATGGTGTTGTTCCACAAACATCTTATTCTAAAGAATGTTGCTTCCTTCTCAGACCTGGGGGCAGCAGTAATATTTATTCTCATGTTCTACAAGATCATCAGTTAAAAATAGGGACCATGGAATGAATACAGTTTCAAACATAATGAAAATACATAAAACAATGGAAGACAAATTATTTAATAGGGACTAAGAAGAATTAAGAGCATCAAAATACTTCACCAAAAAGTAAAGTCTGGGGGGAAATTTTATTGTAATGGCATATTGGACAAGTGTAAATGTATAGAAAAAGGTAATAATACTTTAATAAGAAAAAGATAGATAATTCAATGAACTATAAGTTCGGGGATAGGAATTAGACCCTCCACCAAATAAGACATTCAGTGAGTCAACAAACCTATGAAGAAATAGTCAGGATCCCTATCCATCAGATACAAAACAATGAGATATGACTTCACTTTAGCATTAATTGCAAAAGGAAAAAGAAAAAACTAAACACAAAGCAGGGAGTAACCTTGCTAAAGATGGTGTGGGGAAACTGGAACTCTCATTTACTTCTGATGAGATTGTAGAATGAGGCGTTCTATCTGGAGAGTAGTATGATGTTTCCTCAAGAAGTTGGGATTAGAAATACCATGTGACCCAGAAATCCCTTTGTTTTGCATACACCACAGAGGAATAAGAATCATGACAAATAGATACATGCCTCCCCATGTCATCACAGCATTAGCCACAATAACAAAAAGATAGAAACAGCCTAAATGCTTATCAGTAGATTAGTGGATAGATATACTTTAGTACATATGCACAACAGGATACTACATAACATTAGAAAGTAATGAAGACTCTGCGAAGCACTAACATGGGTGAAGCTGCAAGACATTCCACGTGAATAAAATGAATCAAAAAACGACAAAAACTGTAGGAGATCTTTATTATAGGAAGGTAAGAAAAGGCTTTCATATTAAAAGAAACATTTTAAATTAATTATAAATTGTGTATTTCTAATAGTTGAGGGAGATTACATTTCAGACCTTCAGCTCTGATTCAGCAGTTCAAATAACTCACCAGCCACTCACCTCACCCTCAGATTCTATTCCACACTCCTCCCTTGAGATTTTTTCTTCATCTTATGAAACTCTGTCTCCCGTTCACACAAGGAAGCACCTATCAACCTTCTAGTCTGATTTTTCATCTGCCTTACTTTGCCCTCTCTCCTTAAGGATGTCCAGTCTGTTCCTTTTGGTATGCAATTCTTTTTCGGGGTTTTGTCCTTCTAGTTATGGTCTCACACAATATTTGTCCTTTTCTGATTCACTAATGTTACTCAGAATAATGTTCTCCTGGTGTGTTCATGTCAGGTGGTGTTTCATAGTTTCATCATTGTGTCTCAGTAATGCATAGCATTCCATTCTTTGTGATTACCAAGGTTTCTCGATCTTCAAGGATTCTTCCACAATTGGGCTGGTTCCAACTTCTTGTTATTGTGAAAAGTGTTGAAATGAACACAGGTGTGCAATGTCTGTTCATCAGGGATCTTCCTTCTTTAGGGCATATATAGAAGTTCTTGCTATTGCCAGTTGTTTAAGATATTGCTCTATAACTTTCCACAATGTTACATATTTACAGACCCAGTAGGAATGTATGAGTGTACCAATCTCTCCACATTCTCAGCAGATTTTGTTATTTTCTGTTTGTTTGTTTTGACATTGGGCTTTCATTGTCAATGTAGGGCAATATCTCTTCATTGTTTTGATTTGCTTTCTTTGGATCTGCAATAATTTCTTTTTCTAGAGTCTTTATAGTTTAGTCTCATGCAAGTCAAACTTCTGGGGATGTGTGTGGTGTTAAATTAGGATTTTAAAAGTTCAATTGTTTGGTTCCTGTATTAGTCCGGTATAGACTGGAGAAACAAATCCATAAATGCATATGGATTTAAGGGAGAGATTTTTTAAAAATCATTTTATTGGGGACTCATACAGCTCCAATCAAAATGTATACACACACACATACATACATTGTGTCAGTAGTTACATCTTTTCTGGGGTGGGGTGGGGTTCTTTTTTTTTTTGATTTGGGAGAAGTAAACCAGTTTTATAGGGCAATCAAGCTTAGGCAATTAGCATATTGTGATCTTCAAAATTAACAAGGGATTTATATACAAGAGGAATGGAACATCGAAAACCATCCCAACACAGTCCTTTTCAGGCCCATAAGCCCATATATTCAATACCAATCCATAAGTCCTCTTCAGACTCACGAAGCACATGCAACAGCACCAAGACAATCAAAGGCCAGTGGGTGCAGAGCCTTGTGTATCCAGTGGTGGTAGAAGCATCTCATCACTGGCAGGAGTCTCCTAGGGGCTCCTACAGTTATCAGGGCTCAGGGTCTATCAGCATGCTGCCATGTATCTCTTCCACTGCAGTATCTCCCAGGGAGTGAACCTTGTGTCTTGTCAGTAGATCATCTCCAAAGGACTGAGACAAAGTCTTTCACCTCCAAGATACATCTGGATTTCCCAGATACATGTGGATTTCCCAGAATTCTCAGGAAAAAGCCATGCCCACACAGAGGTCTTATTGGCTATCTGCAGATTGACAGGCTAGACTCCACCCTACACTCCCAATCCTGAAACTGACACGCAATGACATGACTGCCACAGTTCGAGAGATGAAGTTTAAAGGAAATATTGAAGCCAGGCAACCAGTGTTTGATTTTGAGTGCTGCCTTCCTAGTTTCTAAAATGGACATGAAAATAATATTAACCTTAAAGTATAGTGGTAAGGATTCAAAAAGATATCTATGTGTGATCTCACTATTTGCTCTTAATAATAGAAATATTAGTATAAGCTCCAGACACTTCATTTGCCATAAGACAATTGTGCTGCTCTATGTAGCACCAGGCTCAGAGACATTCTTTCTTCTGTGGGCTCTGTCAGATACCTGCTGAAGCTGCTGCTGTCTTAGAGAGACTTCTCTTTGAGGAATCTCAGCATGATCATTTGCTTGTTCTTCATTTCTGTAGGGAGGAGACAACTTCTGGGTTGAATAAGAAGTGGTAAAGATTCTTTTCTCTCTCACTTGCCTTCACACCTATGTACTTTATAACGTCAATGACTTCTGATTTTTCCCATATAGCACCATTACAAAAACCCCCATAGGATGAAATAGTTTGAGGATTTTGTGTTTCCTTATTTCTTTATGCTATGTGCAAGGTATACTGCTTAAACTATTAGTTGCATTTTAATGTAAGAGCCAATAAACATCACCACTCAATTAACTGTCCCTTTGGTACTTACTATAGTGTTTTTACAGCTAGCAGTGTTCAAACAAAATTATGGAGAAGATAAAACTTGAATGCATCCTTTGTCAGGTTCTTTGTCTGAGTTGCCCTTTCTTTTTTCTGCATTCCCCCTCCATTGCTTTCAATATTGTTCACGCTAAACAAATCAACAACAACAATAAAGGATAAAAAACTCATTGCCTGGGGCCACTTCTGACTCAGACCAACCCTATAGCACAGAGAGAACTGCTTCCCAAAGGTTTCTGAGGTTATCAATCTTTAGGTGAGCAGAGTACCTGACTTCTCCTCCATAGAGTGGCAGCTGGGTTTGAACTTCTGACTGTGTAGCTAGCAGTCCAATGCTCACTCCTCAATGCTACCAGGTCTCCTTGTCATCCTTGGTTGGTACCATCAATACCTGACCATTATGAAAGTAAGTAATTTGGCAGACATCTTCAAATTCATCTAAGTCCTTCAAAATATATTCTGAACAAGGAGAGATGTTGAGGTGAGGGATGGTTCATTTATACCCAGGAACTAGCAGGTTTATTGTTATTTTTCTTTTATTCCCACTATCTTTATCTTCTGCCTTTGCAGGAAAAATTGGCACATGGAATAAAATGAGATGACAATGCTAAGTCTGAAATACAAATAATTTATACTCAAGTATTAGCTTAGAAGTTGTCTGTTGAACCCACTCAGTGGTGGTGTGGAAGAAAGACCTGGTGCTCTGTTTTCATCAAGGCTATAGCCAAAACCATACTATACTAAAGCACATGTGGTTGCATGAGTTAGATGCCAAAGCTGGTTTTGTTTTCACTTGGATGCCTTTTGAGATGGGAGGAGGTGGGGATAGGAAGCCAAACTTAAGAAAGGCTTTAGCTAAGCTGATAAATCACTCAATTCTTCTCCTCCCTCTCCTTTATAAAACAGAGATCATGAAAATCATGCTCTCAGAGGGAGTTGGCGGCCCTCCCCCCCATCATACTAACAGGGCAAATCACCTTTTTCCCACATTAGAGCTGAGACTTCTGGACGGTTTATCAGCAGGCTCTTCCTGGATTTGATGAAGTGGTATTTTCTGAAGGCATGCCTGAAACATGAGGTGGAAAAGGGTTAACAAACGGGTTAGAGTTCTTTCAAGAACCCTGCTGACTTTGGTATGATAAAATAATAAAGTTCCAGTTTGGGAGAGAATTTGCTCCTGTGACACTCATCCAGCCCGGGGCTATTAAAGGGTAAGATGAGCACAAAGTTTTATGAGCCATCCGCTGCGGCACCGGAGGGTGATTCAGCATGTTGGTTTCTGGGAGGATAACTCTTAATTGGAACAGCAGAGAAGGAGCCCTAGTTTGGCAGATCCAATTTAAATGGGCAGATTGCCTGACAAAGACTGTCTCTGTTCTCTTTTGGTTTGGGTTCGATGCTTATAGCTAGACTTCCCTGCTAGCAGTAGAGCTTTGCCTGCCTTGAAATGTTTTGTTTTTTGGGAGGTTTATAACTCTAAATGTCTTGTGGGTGGGGAGGGGCCGAAGAGGTGAGAACCAATGACAATATAGTCTACTTTCATTATTTTACTCTATGAATATTCAGAACTCCATTTTGCCTTTGGGCTAATTTCTTTCTGTTATCAGCATTGCCCTAAGTTCCTCTCCTTAACTATAGGCCAGCCATAGAGAGCTCCCATAAAGAGTTGGGCCTCTACTCAACATAGGAACACTTTGTTTTAATAATCTAATAGTCTGGCACTCTGAGATGTTCACCTTCCCTATACGATTGCTACAGACAAAGCAGGTGCATAAGCAAATGTGGTGACGAAAGCTGATGGTGCCCAGCTATCAAAAGATAAGTCTGCAGTCTTAAAGGCTTGAAGATAAACAAGTGACCCTCTAGCTGAGAAACAATAAAGCTCATATGGAAGAATCACACTAGTCTGTGTGATCATAAGGTGCCAGTGAGGTCAGGTATCAGGTATCAAAGACCCAAAGCAAAAAAATCATAATGTAAATGAGGAGGGGAAGTGCAGAGTGGAGGCCCAAAGCCAATCTGTAAGCAATTGTTCACCTTCTTACAGAAAGCTTGTGGGGAAAAGACTGGCCAGTCAGGGTGCAGTGTAGCACCGATGAAACATACAACTTTCCTCTGGTTCTTTAATGCTTTCTCCCATCACTGTCATCATCTTAATTCTACTTTACAAATATGACCAGACCAGAGCATGTACATGGGTACAGATAAGAACTGGAAACACAGAGGATATAGGACCAATTAACTCTTCAGGACCAATATTGAGAATAGCTACACTAGAAGGGGAAGGTGAAGGTGGGAGTAGAAAAGGGAGAATCAATCACAATGACCTACTTATAACCTCCCCTCTGGGGGAGGCAACAGACAAGGGGGTAAAGGGAGACATCGGACAGTGCAAGACATGAAAAAAGTAATTTATAAATTATCAAGGGCTCATGACGGGGGGAGAGGGATGGGGTAGGAAGGGGAAAATGAGGTGCTGATACTAAGGGCTCAAGTAGAAAGGAAATGCTTTGAAAACGATGATGGCAACATATGACAAATGTGCTAGAGATAATGGATAAACATATGGATTATGATAAGATTTGTACAAGCCCCCAGTAAAATGATTTAAAAAAAAAAGAGTTACATGGTCAGAAACTCACAGGGACAATTTTATCCTGTCCTGTAGAGTTGCCACAAGCCAGAGTTGACTGGATGGTGGTGTGAATCTGGTTTGTGTGTGTGTGTGTGTTTGTTTCAGCTTAGTGTTTGTTCATTTTATATCTTTTGTGATAGGAGGATTCAAGTGTATGGTAGCTGATTTCAAGGAAGCCCTTGAAAGCTGATTACTCCTTTTTTACTTTTTTCTTCCTTCCTTCCTTCCTTCCTTCCTTCCTTCCTTCCTTCCTTCCTTCCTTCCTTCCTTCCTTCCTTCTTTGTAAAATGGGTACTGTGAAAATCACAATCTATTCACAGGTCGCTCCTTTGCATTTCAGAGACATCTAAAGCCACTGCATGGGACGAACAATTGAAGGCCCTCAGCTCTTAACCCAAAGGTTGAAAGTTCAAGTTTACTCAGAGGTTCCTTGGAAGAAAGGCCAAGCAAAGTCATGCCAAAAAAATCAGCCATCAGAAGTTCTACACCAATGTATATGGAGTTAAGACATCTATAGTGATATTAATTGGTTGTGAATGTTGCCTCTATGCCATCAATAGTCATGAACCTCCAGACCCACAATCTCCATGGACTTTTCTCCCAAAGAAAATAAAGCCTATTTTATTAGGAACTAATTCAGATATCATATCATTCAATCATTGCATCACATGAAACAGTTTTGTACAATTGATACCACAATCAGGTTCAAAACCTTTTCTTCCTCCTTAAACTCCTTGATAGCAGCTTCTCTCCCACCTACCCCCACCCCCCCACCCCCGCCCATGGTACTCCTCAGGGTTGTTTTCGGGTTGTTTTCTCTATTGGTTCATCAATTCTGGGTTTCACATACTGAACAACAGACAAACACACGCCAAAAGATGCCAGTAGGTTTCCTACAATGTCAAGATACATCAGAGATAAAAAAAACCCTTATGAAAAAATCAACAAAATATTTGAAATAAGATCTCAATAGAAATCGAGTTGATGATGCTCATATGATGTCTTTGAAAGAGCCTTGCCATTCTAAGGGATCATAATGAATAACTCCTCTAGTTCTTCCAAGAAGCTCTGGTGACCCTGTCATGTAAATGTGAGACTTTTAACCACAAAGTGGTTCAAATCAAGAAAGGCAACCTACCCTAGGGGAAAACACTTAGCATTACTTACACATTCTGCCAGTGGGAGAATTCACTCTGTATTATCTTGCTAATCATGCCAACTTTGACTGAGCCCTCCCTGACTCTGGTTTCCTGCTAATGCCTACCTGGATTTTGAGTATAACTTTTTGAGGTGTACAGTACAGTCTCCATAGATCACATCATATTTGATTGAAAAGACCACAAAGAAAACTGGACTTTTCCTTCAACACACCTGTTGCAGGTTAAAGGAACTGAAATACACTTTTACATTTAAAACCGAAAAACCATCATATGAGGAGAAGCGAGGACTGCTATGTCGATGCCTACATTTGGAAGCGAGTGGATTTTTGTTCAAAGCTCATGTTTTGAGATTGCCCCCTGGCCTATAACAAGCATCCTGGCTGTACCTATCCTTATTCCAAGACATATTTAGGCAGTCCATGGGTACTTTCAAGATTCTCCACCAACACCATAATTCAAAGACAGTGATTCTTTCTCAGTCTTCCTTACACAGTGGTAAACTTTCACATGCATATGTTGTGATTGAAAATACCAATCCTTGGTGTGGTAGTTACATAAACGGGTGTCAATTTGAGGATTCAGAGTGAAAGGGTGGTGTCTACTCTGTCAATCAGACCATAGCCAAGGAGGCGTCTGTCTATGTGGACATGGCCTTCTCCTGAGGATTCTGGGAACTCCTGTATTCCTCCCTGGAGGCAGGAGACACTCTCTCTTTCTGTTCACTCCCTGAGAGATATTTACTAACAAGACACCTTGCACTATGCTGACAGACTCTGTGCCCTGGGAACTGGAGGGACCTCATGGAGACTTCTGCCAGCACTGAGATCCTTCTACTGCCACTGGATTCAAATGACTTTGTACCCACTACCCTGTGATCTCCCTGCATTCATCATCATTGCATGCCTTCATAGATCTGAAGAGCACTTTATAGATTGGTATCAGACATATGAGCTAATATGAGACTTATGGACTTGATCTGGGCTAGGTGGGATGTTTTCTCAATATCCAACTGCTCTTGTATATTGTGGCAGTCACCTAGTCTAGTGTCAGTTTGAGGATTAAGAGTGTGGCGGTGGAGTCCAGTCTGACAATCTGGAGATAGTCAATGAGACCTCTGTGTAGGCATGGCCTTCTCCTGAGAATTCTGGGAAATGTGAAAATTCTTTCGGAGAGGCAGAGACACTGTCTCTCTCAACTCACTCCCTCGGAGATACTTAACTGACAAAACTGGATTACTGCAAGACGTCCTTGAAGAGAAGCCACATGGACCTACCCTGATGTGGCCAGAAACCTGGATCTAACGAAGGCACGTGAAGACTCCTGCCAGTGCTGAAGTGCTTACAGCACCACTTGGATCCAAAAACTCTATCACTGGCTTATGATTTTTCTACAGTTGCCATCATTGCATGTATTTTTTTTAATTTTTTAAATTTTTTTTAGTGCATGTGTTTTGTGAGTCTGAAGGACTTTGTAGATTGCTCTCAGACATATGAGTTAATATCAGACTGTAGACTTGGTCTGGAGGGTTGGGATGTTTTCTTAATGTACAATTGCCCTTTATAAAAGACTCTCTTTTTTTTGGACATCACTGCCCTCTGGTGAAGCTTGATTGTTTTGTTTTGTTTGGTTGGGGTTTTTTTTGAGGGGGGGGCATCACTGCTCTCTGGTGGTCATGGGAGCTACCCAACCTTGCTCCTGGAGAGCCGCTGCTGGATTTGAACCCCCAAGCCTATGGGCTGCAGTCCCGCACTCAACCACTATGTCACCAGGGCTGAGCCCAAGATTCTGTCTTATATACATATGCATATCTATGGATTTGTTTCTCTAGTCTACCTGGACTAACATTTGCGTTAGGCACATCCTAATCTTTGTGGCAGTCACCTACTCTGGTGTCAATTTGAGGATTATGCGTGTGTGTATGGGGGGGGTCTAGTCTGTCAGTTTGGAGATAGCCAATGAGGTCTCTGTGTGGGAATGGTCTTCTTCTCAGAGAATTATGCGAAATCTGGTATTTCATTTTTGGAGCCAGACACTATCTCTCTAAGTTCAATTCCTTGGAGACATTCTACTGACAACACTTACTGCTAGAGGGACTTGACTGACAAGGCTGGCTCCCTGATGAGAAGTCACATAGATCTACCCTGATGAGGCCAGAAACCTGGACTAGAGAACCCACATAGAACTACCCCAGCACCCAGAGCCAGACAAGCCACATGGATGCAACCAGATCTATGAAGCCAGAGGAGTCACTTGGAGAGCCCTGCCAGGGCTGAGATGTTTACAACGCCTTTGCATCCAAAGGCATTCTACCCATCTGACTTGTGGTCATTTTGCAATCTGCGTCATTGCATGTATTTCCTGAGTCTGAAGAAGACTTTATACATTGGTATTGGACATGTGGATTAATATCAGACTTATGACTTGGGACTGGAATGGGTTGGGATGTTTTCACAATGCACAGTTGCTCTTGTATGTAAAACACTTTCTTATATTCATATGATTGTTTATGCATTTGTTTCTCTAGTCTACCTGGACTAATACAGTCCTCAAAGTAAAATCCTTGCTTTCTTATCAACACTTTAAAGAGGTCTCATGTTGTAGTTTTACTCAGTGCATTAGATCATTTGATCTCTTGATGACTGCTTCCATGAGCATTAATTGAGTTTCCAAGCAGGATGAAATCCTTGATAACTCCAATCTTTTTTTTTTTTCATTTGTCGTGATGTTAGTATGGGTCGAG
The DNA here is from genome assembly GCA_004026705.1 of Nesogale talazaci. Lineage (NCBI taxonomy): Eukaryota > Metazoa > Chordata > Mammalia > Afrosoricida > Tenrecidae > Nesogale > Nesogale talazaci. Next base: position 161,185 of record PVJH01001847.1, on the reverse strand, counting down.
TGTGAGGATTTTGGTTTTCTTTACAATGACCTGTAATCTCTACTGAAGGCTGCACTCCTTGATCTTTATCAGTGTTTCAAGTCATCCAGATATTTCAGGTTTTCAATAAGCCTTCCTTTAATCCTAATGCCAAATTCTTCTAAATGTAATCTCGTCTCTCCAATTATTTGCACAGCATACAGAATGAATTTGTGTGGTGAGTTTATACAACCCTGAGAGAGTCTTTATTTATTTATTCCTTTTTTTTGGGGGGGGCATCACTGTCTTCTGATGGGAGTAGGAGGCCCAGCCTTGCTCCTGGAGAGCTGCTGCTGGATTTGAACCGCCAACCCAATGGGCTGCAGTCCTACACACAACCACCATGCCACCGGGGCTCAGCCCGAGAGTCTTTATTTTAAACCATGTAGTATGCCCTTGTTCTGTTCATACAATTGCTTCTTGATTCATGTATAGCTTCTGCGTAAACACAATGAAATATTCTGGAATTCCCATTCTTCTCAAAGCTATTCATGGTTTGTCATGATCCATACTGTTGAATTCCTTTGTATTGTCAATAAACCACAAACAAACACCTTTACTTGCATTTACAGTCAATACACAAACAATAATGTTTACACAAGGAATCATCCTGCTTTCAGGAAGGATTCATCTGACATCAACAATAGTATCTCTTGTTCCATGTCCAGTTCTGAATCCTGACTGAACCTCTAGAAACTCCTGTCAATGTACTGTTGCAACCATTACTGGATGATTGTCAGCAAAATTTTACTTGCCATTGGCTACATTATTGATATTATTATTAGAATTTTGCAATGTTTCATGGAGGTGATCCTTAGATTATTTCTTAAGAAGCTAATAATACTTTCTCTAAGGCAGATCAGGGAGAATTTTATGTAGATAAACCTTAGATATACAAAAGGATTTTGAGCTTATACTTACTCATAAACACGAATGAAAACAATTGTGTGTCATGATGTGACCCTGTTCAACATTGACCATCATGAAGTGATTACTGAAGATCTGGATACTGTAGCAAAGTGTGGTGAGGAAATCAGATGGTATCTGGCTATCAGAAAGAATAGCATCTGTAGTCTTAAAGGCTTATCTTCAAAAGAGCAGCCATCTCAGTGAGGTGCCAGCTAAATCCAGAAACATACCAGTGCATTTAATCTATGCACCAAAGAGAAATGAAAAGAAAAGCCTAAAAATTGTTCAAGGTCTATTTGTTGTCCTTTATGAATATTTTCCAGTTGAATCTGATAAGGCACCATTCCTTATCCCCACAGTCTATTTTTTTTTTATATTCCCTGGAAACTTCATTGCTCTGCTCCTCTTGCTGCTCTCTTGAAAGCCCCGAGTGACACATCCTGGTGTGGCGGGGTCAGAGTGGACACAATTCCTGCCATATGTCTCCAGGGTTGTTCCCTGAGGTGTTACGTGCTAGTGAGGAATGCTGTGTCTTGTGATGGAGCCAGCTCCATGGTCCTCTCTGTGCATTGTCTTCTCTCAGCAGAAATATTGTCCTCAGGGCTTGGTGGGCCAAAATATGCTTCACTCAATTTTCCTCCACCCTCGTTTCCTCCATGTCTGATCAGACATGTCCCTTTCCCTGAGCTGAAGAGTCAGTACTGTCCTCTGAAGTGAATTCTTCTGGGGGAGGGATCAAGGGTGGGGGGTGGGCTGTCCATTTTGGTGGTAATGGGACCGGCCCTTGAGGCCTCTCTCTTGGTTTCTTGCTTCATGCCAGAGTTTTGGATTCTTGTCTTGAAGAATCGGGTTGAAATCTGGTCCCTCTTTTCCTCTGGAGATATATACAACACCTTCCCTTTGGATGAGTTAGTGCCCTGTTCCCAGGGCTATGCATGTGCCCTCCCCTCCTTTAGAGTTGACTACCATGCGTATCCCTGGGTTTAGTCTGGCCCCTGCCATGTTACCTGGACCTCATCGCAGGAGTATATGAACATATTTTTTCGTCCTCCCTCCCTCTCTCCCTTCTTTCCAAGCATGGTGGAAGGGCTCCAGTGGGGTGACACTGCTGCTGGCGGGGCGGCTGGCAGGGGAAGGTGGGGGCCACTCACAGCTGGGTGGGCGCCTTAGGCTTCTACTTGTGTTTGAGGGTGAACCTCTCGATGAGATCCTCGCCCAGCCCCGCCTGGGGGCTGGCGACCTTGCGGAGGGGGGTCAGGTGGTCGCCCCTCTTTTTGAGGACTTTCACCTCCTCCTTCAGAAAGTGAGTCTCCAAGAAATCACAGAGAGGGGTTCTGTGTGAGCGGACCCCATGCCGTGCAGGTCCAGAAAGGCCTGGTTGAGATTTTTCTCCAGGGCCAGGGCGGCTTCCGTGGCATCCAGGGTCCTACCCCACTCATCCTGGGGCATCTGTGCACATCCAGGCCACCGTGCTGGTTCTGCAGCTTCAAGAGTCTCTTGGCCTCTTGAACTTCTCCTTCGCCAACTGGCAGAAGTGTCCCAGCTTTCCAAGGCCACATCCTTGCTGTAGGAAAAGAAACCCAGAGAGAGGTCGGTGTAAGATCAGCTGGGGAACACTTCCAGCAGAATCATTCTGTTGGATCTGAGAGCTCATGATGGGTCAGTTTGGAGGTTCCCCCCCCACACAAAATCGAAGTGCTAGCTGGTCCCAATAAAAGGGGACAACCAAGAAGATGATCCTGAAAGTGATGTCTGGCAAGAAAACTGGAGAGTGCTGGAAGGTTGGAGGGAGGGAGTCCCCGAATTTGTTGCGTTCAAGCACTCTTGAAGCAAGAGACACCGCCAGCGCAAGCTTAAACGTATTTCTCAAACACACATTTGTGACCATGAACTTGGTTCTCTAGTTTACCCAGCCTAACATAAAACCCTATATCGATTTTCCCCGAGTTAGAATTGACTTCATGGCATGAGTTTGATTTTTGTTTGTCAGCTTGCTTATATATCTTCTAGGAGTCAGTATTGTCTGAATGACTAACATCTTCAATATTAGCTAAAGATGGGAGGTTTGAGTCTCTCTGGTCATACATTGAAAAAAGATCTGACGATGTTCTTCCCCCAAAAATCAGTGATAAAAATTCTATGGAGCACAGGTCAATAAAGGAACTTCACTCAGTTTATGGAAACATGAAATGAAAAGAGAATGGCATTGTCCAGAAACATTTTAAAGCCTCACTCATACTCTGACACACATGGGATTGTCCAGAGTCAGAATGGACTCTATTTCTTTCACCTCTGCATTTTCAGGTGTCTTATCACCTTCCTGTTAGATGACTAAGCTTTGTGAGAGCAGTATTCATGTTTTATTCATGCTCTTAGCCTCTCTATTTCCCCTTCAGTCCCTCCCTGCCACACTGCTGCCTATCTTTGATGTAGACAAATAAACGCTTCCAGCATCGTATCCATTTGTTGAAGGATCTCAATTGGTACTCCATCAATTCCTAGGGCCTCGTTTATGGTTGCTGCCTTGCCAGTGGGTTAAGCATGACTTGTACTTCACTTTCCGTATCTGTGGTTCTTGCTTAAAATGCTACCACTTGATATGGTTGAATGCTGACCAATTTTTACTGTCATTCATATCAAAGAATGAATTCAAAAAGGGGATAGAATAACTGCATGTATCTGTGCAGGGCTTTCTGACCTGAAACACACAGGCAGACATCTGGATAATTTCTTGGTGACTATGGCAGTCACCTAATCAGTGTCAATTTGAGGATTAAGAATGTAGGGGTGGAATCCAGCCTGTCAATCTGTAGGTAGCCAGTGAAACCTTCATTGTGGGCATGAGAATTATGGAAAATGTGGCAATTCCTTCTTGGAGGCAGGAGACACTATCTCTCGGCTCACTCCCTGGGAGACATTGCAGTTGACAGGACACATGGCAGCATGCTGATAGACCCTGAGCCCTGAAAACTGGAGGACTCACCGGGAGACCCCTGCCAGCACTGAGATGCTTCTACCACCACTGGATACACAAGACTCTGCACCTACCGGCCTGTGATTGTCTTGGTGTTGTTGCATGTGCTTCATGAGTCTGAAGAGTACTTATAGATTGCAATTAGACATGTGGGTTAATATCGGACTTATGACCTTGGGCTAGACTGGACTGTGATATTTTCTCAAGATTCAACTTCGCCTGTATTTAAATCTCTTTCTTGTACACACATGAATGTCTATGAATTTGTTTCTGTACTCTACTTGGACTAATGTAGTGACTAACCATTAGTATATATTGGTTCATTTTCATCCTTCATCCTGACAGTTTCTCAGAAAAGAGCTCTTCAGTTTTGGGTCTGAAAAGAATAAACTTGGTAACCATTTTCCTAAGCATGAACCAGAAGAAAATGAAGGCATGGTGCCCATAATTCATTGTTTGATGCCTTTGTGCTCTCTGCAGTGTCTCACATCCAATGCTGTGATTTGATGGATACAATAACAATTTGCAGGATGAGGCAGATGTTGGGCAGTGTTTTATTTTGCTGTACACATCAGGCCCCTAGTGTGAGAATGGATACAAAGCCATCTAACAACAGTAATCATATTTCTTTGTCCAGAACTTCTGTATTTCATCTTCTCAGATATTAAATCCCATCTTCTGCCAGGACAAGGGAATGGTTAGATTTTATATGTGCAGGCTTGGGAAAGGAGATGGGTGGCTAGATTTCTAGGCAAGCCTCCTCTTTTCTCCTGTTACCATCTTTCATGAATATCATGATACATGTTGCAACGAATTGCTAAGGATTTCTGAACACACTTCTCCCTCAAGTTGAGAACAACTAGAGTCCATGTCTTTCTGGTTATCTGTATTGCAAACCATCATGCAACAACATGGCACTGAGATGGAGTCAATTAATATGAACTTTATAGCAAAAGTTTCTTATGAGATGTATTATAATTCTGTGTACTATGCCTGGGGCTATAATCCCATGCTGGAAGGAGTTCTCTGTAACAGGTTTAAGGTGGGGTTGAGGGCTGATCATCACAAAGGGTGTGAACCAAGCCACACCCTTAGTTTCCTTGGAGGCATCTGTAAATTCTACTTTACTGGAAGGTGACATAAGATATCATTCTTCATTTACGTTGGTGGTATAATCTGTTAAAAGACAACCATGCCTTCATCAAATTAATTCCTTGGTGGGTAACAGTCACCTGAGAAATCAACAGACCATTTAGAACAGCATAACCAAGATCTCTGTCAGAAGTGGCAGAGGCCATTGAGGCCAGATGCATCCCAGACTGTGGCACAGAGATCCAGAAGAGAGACACCAAGACTATGGTTTGAGACTATGGAACTGTGGGAAAAGAGACAGGGCTGCCTTCCTGGCCCATGGAAGCAAAGGTCAAGGGGCCATGTGGCTGAGACACTGAGTTCTGTAGAGGGACTCGGCTGCTGCCAGGAGAGCAATGTTTGTGCAATCAATTGTTGTACCCCTACTGTTTGCTGCTCCTCACTGGTGGCAACCTATTAACTTCCCTAATAACCCCCCTTAATGTTGTGCTTGATTTGTCAGTTCTCTCTTGCTATTGCAATGACGTATCAAACTCAGCATAGAAATAGAGTCCTGGGGAGGGTTTGGTTGAGGTCAGAGTAGGTGAAGAAGAATGGATCATGGAGACACATCTTACTCTGGCCTTGTAATAATAGGAAAGTTAAAAAGAGGCAAGGCATCTCCACTTTCATTGCTGCTCACTTCCATGGTATGGACCTAAATTGATTGGGAAAAAATACCCATCTGGTGATGGGAAGTTTACCTAGTGCTTAGTGAGAATCGATGTAAGTTCTCCCAGGAATCTTGTTTTGATTCTGCTCTACATGCTGGCTTAAGGAGCTTCGATGACACAGTGGGTGATACATTGCGCTGTCAGTGGCAAGGTCAGCAGTTCTAAACCTCCAGATTCTCGGAGGGAGAAAGCTGCAGCTTTCTACTCCTATAAAAATTTACAGTCTCAGAAACCCCCAGGGGCATATCTACCCTGTGCATTAGGTTCCCATGAGCTGGAATTCACTTGATGACAGTGGGTTTGGTTTTTGGCTTTTTCATGCTCATTTAGAACAATAGGGTGTGATCAGGTCCTTGACAAATTGTGTGCCAAATCCTCCCTGTGTTGCTTTAAGAACTTGGATAACCTTCATATCATCCAAGAATACTTCTTGAACATCCCAGTTGACAGTGTCCTTTCTTTCTAGCAGGTACTCTCCTTCGTGCTGAACTCTGTGTTTCCCCGGTCTATTGTTTCCATCTCATTCCTTTTCTTTACCATTTTTGATGCTTAACTCTTCTCTCCATTATGTGGATGATAAATATTTTGGATCCAGTGGCCCTGAATTGTACTAGTTCCTGTGGCTCTTTCTTAGAGGGTTTTCTTACACAGATACACAATCACTCACATATATCCTCCCATTGCCTTAAATCATCGGTTATTAGATGATAAATTCATAGTTGCTAGTGAGTATTCATAACACTTTTACAGAATCCTTTATATTTCTTTTAAAAATCCTTCTCATACTTGGTCTCCTTATTTTACACAACCCTCTGGGAGGAAGCTGAAGCCTCTGAGATGAGAGAGGTGAGCTAACGCCAGGACTTGCTTTCAGGCCTTTGGGAATCAGATACCAAGGGGAAAAATGAAGGCTGACTCCCTTACAAAAGGAGGGTGAGTGGGGCACACACTCTGACCTCTTTTGCAGAGGAAGAAATGTAGTAACTAGCAACGTATATGAGACAGAAAGGCAGAGCTGCTCTACAGCTGTGATGAACTAAGCTGGCCAAGTCCAGGTGTCTAGTCTCTCAGGCTATTTAGATTCTGCTTCCTCTTAGTTGAATATAGGATAGTTTGGTCATAAAAAATTGAATACTGAATGTAGTCATGAAACATGCCTTTGTGGGGAAAGAGTTCCCAGGTGAAGGAATGTGTGTGTATTTGTGAGACAAGCGAAGACAGGTGTTTCCCCGTGCCTCTGGCCCAAGGGCCTGAATGGCCAGGTGTGATCTTATGCCAACCTGCAATATGACGGGAGGCCCGAAAGCCAATGGTATCTGATACCCTCAGTATCAGGCTTAAAGCTGTTTTCCATAAAGCTTTGCATTTTCTGGGTCAGGAGCTCAGTTTTCCCCCCAGAACACATGTGTGCTTCAGCAGAAATCTAATCCCTGGGGTTCCAACTCCTTCACATTTACATCAGTTACAATGACATTTCTGAAGAGACATGTGACCCTGCAGATGCTTCTTGAGACTAAGCCCAGCCTGGTCTCCTGTCTCTCTTCTTGACCTTAAATTAAAAAAAAGGAAGTCACAATGTGGTTTCAAAATAATCTGGACAAAGTCTTCCCTTCAAGTTGGCCTGGAAGGAATATTTTGCTCTCAAGGATTCTTTTGATATATTGTCCTACTGCTTTTGCATGAATGTAAGCAGCTGCCAGGCCCCAAGGCTGTGGGCTGCGGGCCTTGTTCCTGACTTCCTAGAAAAAGCTAATGCAGCATGAGAACTGGACAGGGCTAGCTATGGAAAGACCCTAGAGATGATCTTTCAGTTCTCTAAGGGATGTCCAGATATGAAGTGCCTTCCTGAAATCACAAGCAGTAACATTTCCTATTTTTTGAGAACCTAAACTATTAAAAATAAAACCCTAATAAATCCAAACCAGAGGGAATCCAGTCATTTATGAGTCACAGCAATCTTACAGGACAGGGTTGTAGTTCCCCAAAGGGTTCCCAAATCTTGACGATAGGGGGCCGTCACACTGTCCTACAGGGGGTAGCTGCTGGGCTTGAACTACCAACCTTTTTGCTTAGCAGCCCAATACCTTTTAAATAGTCAGAAACTGAGAAACATTCTACATTTGAAATCTTATTCAAAAAGTCAATAGCAAATGATTATCACCCCTCTTACGAATGGTGAAAATGAGATTTGGAGGGATTAGGCAATTTGAAAATAATTTCACATTTTCCCACTGTAGGACAAGGATAAGAAGCCTGTGTTTTATGTGCATGTTTTTTTTTTTTGGCATACTTTTCTGCTCGTATGGGGCAGAGGGAAGGTCTTGGGAAAGAAGCCAGCCTCCCAACCTCTACCATAGAACGTCTTTTCTGACTTTGACCTTAAGAATATTTTATATAGCCCCTCCACTTCAGGGTGTGTGTGGGTTTCCTACACACTTGACTCTCTTTTTGCTTGGTTTGATCTTCTGGGAATGACACCCAATCCTAACGTTAGTTTTCACGTAGCACGTTCTCTCTTTATTTCCTTTCATTCCTACCACAGTTATTCCTCTCATCTTCCATCTCCTTCTGGCATCCAGCTGTTTTCTTTTCCTGTTACAAGCAAATTTCAAGAAAGGTTCAAACATTAGTAATTTATAACTCAGAACATAGAGGCAGGTGATTTATTGTTGATAATTCAAGGTAGGGATATTAAAGAAGTAGAAAAGCTCTAACTGGCATAAATTTTGTGTCAGAAAATTTGCTATGTTTTATTATATGACTTTACTTACAGAACTGCCCTCTTCCTGCTTTTATAGATAAGTGAAACTCCCCCAAACTCAACAAGCAATTCCATTTGTGGGGTTCATCTTTTTTTTTTCATTAAAAGACCATTTTAATGGAGGCGCTTACAACTCTTAGAAGAAGCCACACATCAATTCTATCAAGCCCAGTTGTACATATGTTTCCGTCATTATTTTCTAATTATTCCCATTCTATTGACTCCGTAGTATCGGCTCCTCTTTTTTCCCTCCCTCCACCTCCCAACCCTTTGATACATTGTAAATTATTATTTTTATATCTTACAGCAACTTTTGGCTCCCTCACCCCATGGTTTCTGTTGCTCGTGCCCTTGGGGTATGGGTGTATGTGGTTACGTGTCAAGAATTGCAAGCGGCACCTCACCTCCTTCCTTCTCCCACTCTGCATCTCCTCTCTTGATATGGCTACTCCCTTCCTGTTCTTGGATTCCAAGTGTTGTGAGTGCTTAGCTCCTATCTGTACTTGTGCACAGGCTCTGATGTAGCCTGAAAGTGAAGGCAGGACTGGGGTCATCATAGTGGGGACTGAGGAAGCCTCAAAGAACCAGAGGAATAGCGTGTGCTTCATTGGGCAGTACTCGCCTTGTTTGACTCATCCCTTCCTTGCGACCCTTTCTTGAAGGGATGTCCCATTGTCTACAGATAAGTTTGGGGCCTCTGCTCATTCTCCTCATTCTCAACACTATGTTTTTTTGTTTGCTTGTTTTGGATCTTCTGATGCCTGGTCCTGGCGACACCTCATGATCACACAGGATGGTGTGTTTCTTCCATGTGGGCTTGTTGCTTCTCTGTTAGATGGCCGCTTGTTTAACTTCAAACCTTTAAGACCCCGGATGGTATACCTTTTGATAATCAGGCAGCATCAGATTTCTTCACCCATTTTGTCTTTAGCAATTATGCTGGGAGTGTGAACATCACAGATGTTTGAACAAAGTATTCTTGTATTGAAGGAGGGCACAAGCAGAGGCCCAAAGTTCATCTACTAACTCAGTGTATTGCCTTACAAATATATGTACATAGGCCAATACCTCTATATTTATGAATTAATGTATTTATATATGTACATACCTATACTTATACCTCTATCCATAGCTTTGCTTCCTAGATCTTTCCTTTGTTTCCTTCCTCCTGCCTATTTGTGGGGTTCTTTACACTGCACTGTCAACTATCATGGAAGAATTTTAGGGGTGATACAAACTAAGAATGGGCATTCCTAGTGTGCATAATCATGCATGGTGCAGAAAGTTGATGGTACCCAGTTATCAAAAGAGGTAATATCTGGGATCTTAAAGGGTTGAAGGTGAACAAGTGGCCATCTAGATCAGAGGAAACAAAGCTCACATGGATGAATCACACCAGCCTTTGTGACCATGAGTTTTCAAAGGGATCCAGTGTCAAGTATCAAAGAACTAAAAATTATATCATTATAAATGAAAGGGAGTACAGATTGAGGATCCAAAGTCCAATCAATAGGTGAAGTGACATCCCCTTACAGAGGACTTGCAGGGAGGAGAGGACACAGTCAAGTAACTACAGTGTAGTAATAATGAGGTATGCAACTTTCCACTAGTTCTCAAATGCTTTCTCCCACCTACTACCATGATCCCATTTCTACCCTTCAAATCTAGTTAGACCAGGGGATGTACACTGGAGTCAGAACCATGGGAAATTCAGGACAGATGATCCCTTCAGGACCAGTAGTGGGAATAGCGATACTGGGAGGGTGGAGTAGAAAGTGGGAATCAATTGCAGGGATCTACATGCAACTTCCTCCCTGGAGTATGGACAATAGGGAAGTCAATGAAGGCACACATCAGACAGTGTACGATATAAAAGAGTAAGAACAATTTGTAAATTATTAAGGAGTGCAAGAAAGGGAAATATGGGGAGCTGGTACGTGGATCCTAAGTTTTTGAGAATGATGATGGTAACATGTGTGCAAATGTGGTATACATACAATTGACGTATCTATCGATCATGATGGGAAGTGTATGAGCCCCCAATAAAATGACTTATAAAAAAATGACATGATTTGTGTCAAGCAGCGCACTGGTTTTGCCACTACAATCATGCACCTGCTCATGCAGCCATCTCAGTGGGCCAGTTTTTTTTTTAGCTAAAAACAGCACTCCTCTCTTGCCCCATCCACCTTACTCACTTGTGCTCACTCTGTGTGACTTCCTTTTGTGTCTGTGAATGAACAGGGGACTGAAAGGACAGTGATTTACAACATGTAAGAGATGAAGAAAAAGAATGAAGGAGGTGCTTTCAACCATTCAAACAGATGAGTTTGAAAAATATTTCCAATAATGGAATCGCAGATTGGACAGTTGTATTAAATGCAATGGAAAGTACTTTGAAGGTGGTAAGGTTGTGTTGTCAAACGATTTAAAGCTATAGCTTTTGGGGGAAATTCTGGTGGCTTGGAGGTACCCCTTTGTAGTTCAAAACACAATTTATACATTTTACATCAATGACAGAAGATTAGAAAATCTGTGGGACGATGTCAAGTGTGTCATGCATGAAGGAAGCAAAAGGCCATTTAAAAGACAGGAAAGACAAAGCCCTGGAGGGGAGGTGGCTTTAGTGTTGACATGATAACTGAAGTGAGAAGCTGCACACCCCACCCTGGCAGTTCTACTCTGTCCTATAGGATCATATGTGTTGGAATCGACTCAAAGACTGTGATTATAGCTTTTCAAATCTCTTGGTGTGGAAGTTACATGATAATTGGCTACTATATATTTCCTATATTTACACAGTCTTTGCTTTTTTCATGTCATTATTATTTTTAATAGTGGCAAAAAGATACATGACCAAAGTTTCTAATTCAACAACTACTACATTATACTCTCTAGTTGTACAACTATTGCTGATATTCCTTTCCAAATTATTCCACCACTATTAACATAGCCTCAATGCCCCCTAAGAAAAAAATTCTTCCTCCTTCACCCATTGGTCAAGTTTAGCTGTTTCTTCTTCTTCTTCTTCTTCTTCTTCAGTAGTTCTCTTGATATAATAATCACATATCATACATTTCCATAGCTAAATTGCTTTATAGTTTTTTTAAATTACATTTGGAGATAATGTAGATATCAATCATTCTATAGATCAATCACATCAAGCAGTATTATACAATGGCTACCACAGTTTGAAAATATTTTGCTTTTTAAAAAACCTATATATATGTGTATATATATATATATATATAAAATCAAAATCCATTCTAATGCTTCCCCATCTCACATTCATTGCTTGCACCCTAGTTCCCCTCACTGTTTTCACCCTGACCTCTGTCCCCAATAAACCACTGTATTAGTTATTATCCACGCCTTCTGTGCTTCATCAACTGGGAAACCTAAGAGGAACAGCAAAAGAACAACAACAACAACAACAACAAAGAAATAGGAAGAAAATAATAATAATATTAGAAAGATAAAAATAAAGAGCAATAGGGAAAAGACCATCAACAATACTAAAAATGCCACAGAAGATATTTCTGCCATGGAACAAGTTAGACATATTTGAGCTTAGAGCAAATTCAGGCAGGATTTAGAAGAGGATGTGGAACAAGGCATATCATTGCTGACATCAGGTGGATCTTGGTTAACATCAGAGAATAGCAGAAAGATATTTACTTGTGTTTTATTGACTATGCAAAGACATTCAATTTCTTGGACTATAACAACTACAGTAGCCAGAATTCATTATTGAGCTCATGTGGGACACCTACATAGGTCAAGAAGTGGTTATGGTAAAAAATGGAATATTCTTTAGATTATGATCAGAAAACTTGTGCATCAGGTTTTCAATAATCTCTCATAGTAAAGCTGTTAGAGTCCCAATTATGTGGAATCTGCCAGAGGCTTAATCTGATTAGCTACTCTGCAGACGGATTTTGGGTTCCCCCTCTCTTCCATATCCTTCTACAAATCGAGTGTTCACAGTTTAAGCTCTAATACCTTTCCCTTCATCACATTTGGATTTTGTTATAGTCATTTTTGGATCACACGCACTGGTCAGCTTTATTCCATGTGGACCTTGTTGATAGTTCACTTACATAGCTGTTTGCTTGAATACAAGCATTGAAGAACACAGGCACTATTCCATTTGATAGTCAGGCACCATCTATTTTCTTTACCACACTTTGCAGCAGCACCCTTACCTTCAGTGATCTTTTCCTAAAGGTGAGTATTGAGCCAGGCCATGTTATAAGAACTAATTGTTTTTTGATTGGGGCTAGAGAGCCCGGAATCCATCTTTTTGTCTATGGGTCAGTAAAGACTCTTGTTGACTTCAGTGGCAGTATTATGACAAAAAACAATAGCAGAAATCAATACCAACAAAACAAACAACCCCCCTCAAGGAAAAAAAAGTCCAAAAATCAAACAAAGAAGAAAACCATTGCCAAGTATCTCCCTGAGATATAAGGCTATTGCATTGATAACATCAATAACTTATCAAATGACATACAATTTTGGGTAGTGTTGATACAAGGAGTTGATGCAAGTGTAATGCATCTACAGTCTGTAATCTATGATTTGTTTCTTTGTAGATATAGCTATCTTAATTGATGAGCTCTGCTTACAATGATCAGGAGGGTTGGTGCTAGGGGAAATTTTCCTGTATCACTTCTTACAATGGCAGATCTTTGCTTATTAGGCTAAAGCCTGTCATGTCAATGCAAGGGGAGCACTGAGGTCCATGGAAAAGTGAATAGGAGCTTAATCCACATGTATTTCCCTTTCAGTTTTTTTTAAACCAAAACAAAACTGGAAGAACTTTAAATGAGTAAAAAGTGAGATGAAGTGACAAGATACTACATTTTGACTTAGCTAGGTCTGCTGTAACTGACATTCCAGTGCTCTCTGTCTGATAACAGGGCTTCCCATATAGTTTTACAGGGTGCAAGTGACTATTCCAGGTATTGAGCCTAAAGAGTTTCCATACACACACACACACACACATATTTCCTTTTCTCATTACTATGTTAAATTTTCTACCATTGGCTAGATTAATGATCTTATTAGAATCACTAAATATCCCAGGGTTATTTATATGATTTCTCAAAAAAAGCCCTAATACTTTTCCTCCTAACATGGACCAGGATTGTATATAAATCTATGTCCCACAGGTATACAAATGGATATTGAGCTCTTACTTAATCACCAGGTTTATTCTAAGAATCACAGTTCTTATGGTGTGGCACTGCTCAGTGTTGGTCTTCATGAGGAGATAACTGAAGGTGTAAGTGCTATAGCAAACTATGGTGAAGAACTCAGATGGTGTCCAGTTATTAAAACACAAACAAACCAGTATTTGTGGGCTGAATGTGGCTTTAGAACAATCGGTCATCTAAATGAGTCAGCTAAGTTCACATGAAGAATCACAGGAGCCAGCGTGACCAGAGGATTATTAATAATAATGAGCAGAGATAGATGTGTGGGGAGAGTCGAGCTTAAAGTATGAGCACTAAATTGGCAGTAAGCACAGTGAAAGTCCAAAATCCACTTATAGTGTCCCCATATAGATTAAGCTCCCATTGAATTGCTTGCTCCATTGACCTAGGTGAATATCTTTGAATAGTTGAATAATGTGAACAGTTTAGAATGTGAATAAATGGGAAGAGTTCCCCCCCAGGTGCATTGGGAGGTGGATTTCTTCACATATAGTTAGACTGAAATTTGACATCTGACTAATTGCTTTCCTTTTTGACCCACCTTTAATTTGTTCTACTTTTTATGCTTTCGTCTAAGTTGAGCTTTTTTTTCTGTTTTTATTAAGTGGTCTCTGCCTTACCAAGGAAATTATTCCAAAATGATAGTGTTCTCTTTTGGCGAGTCTGGAGGACTCAATTCAAGCCAACATGCCAATCTTCCTTTGGGCATATTCTCCTCGTATCACAGTTCATGTTTTATTAGACATATACCTGCATTTTGTATCCCTATTTTTGCTCCATTGTTCATATTTTTCTGTCACGTAACATTAATTCTTTACACAGAAAAAGGTATTGAGTGTTTCATAAAATAGATTTGAGGCATAGAGAACAGACTCTTATGAATATTTTATTTACTTACCTATCATTCTGATCAGTGGCCTTCTTCCTTGTCTCTAATTATCTGTTTCACTTAGTTGGCCAACTGAGAAATAGATGAAGGATGGAAATACATTGGCAGATTGCCTTTAGTTGCCAGACAAGGGTCTTGCTCCCCGCCTACAACTTTTTTCAGTTTTATGAACACGCAATCCATATAGCTTGCAATTAAATCATTTAGTCATGTCAAGAAGAAATGCCCAGTTGTTGCCACAATCAATTTCAGGACATTATGTCCCCCCAATAATTAAATTGTCTTAAAAACGAGCTATGTAATCACATTCAGTTCTAGTATCCACCCCCCTCCCAAATTCATGATTTCTTTTTGAAATCCCCTGCCCCAAGTCTTTGCTTCACAAACTGGGAGACCCAACATAAACAGTAAAGTAGAAAATAAATGAAATGGTAAGGATAAAACAATAGTAGTATAGAGATAAAATATTAACAATGGACAAGAAAGAAAATACTTCCATCAATATTTTAAAATTCAGAGAAGGAATTTTTGTCACAGAAGAAGCAAGAGATCCATGCACCCAGAACAAATTTAGGTCGGATCGATAGAAAGGTCAACTGACTGAATATGAAGTTTGATCTAGTAAAATCAGGATCACAGCGATCTTTGTTTGATAATAAGACTGTCCCAGACCTTTGCCTGTGGCTACAGGGGATCTGCCATGGCCTTACTCTGACTAGATCCTCTCCAGATGGTTTGGGCTCCCACTATCTCCCACAGCTTTCTACAAATGGGGTGTTCCCAATTTTAGCTCTGCTAATTTTCCCTCTGTCACATTTGAATTTTTAAAATAATTTTATTGGGGCTCTTAAAATATGGGGAGCTGGAACTGGGGGCCTAGGTGGAGGGAGGATGTTTTGAGAGTGACGATGGCAACAGGTGTGCAAACAAGGCTTGCATACAATTGATGTGTGTATGGGTCGTGAGGGGAGGTGTGTGAGTCCCCAATAAAATGATTGACTAAAAAAAGGGGGAGGGGGAAGGAGGAGCTGATACCAAGGACTCAAGTGGAAAATGTTTGGAAATGCATGTGGCAACATGTGTGCAAATGTGCTTGATACAGATGATGTATTGAATGTAAGAGTTCTCTCTTTTGTGGTTTGGTTTCACACAGGACTTTTGTAGCTGCTAGAGATCTTGGTACAAAGCATCATGATCTATAGACAGCAACCCAAAGAATAAAACCATGTGGGTCCATGTCCTTGGCTTGTTATTGCTATTTTTGTTGTAAGGAAGTCCCTCATACAGCTCATGTTTTCTTTCTTGCACTTGGGGAAATTATCTTTCATTTATAATAATTATATTGAGGAGGGTTATTTTACTTTTATTTAGAAATAAAACAAGCTTTGCTCAGTGGCAGTATCGTAGCCAGTGAGGTTTATCCGAGACGGGACTATTGCTAATAGAAATAAAAGCTAAAGCTTATAAGAGAATGATGCTCACTGGAAAAGTGCAGCAGACATCCTGGTAGACTCACACAGCAACTCTAGGTCAAATACAGGATCTCTCTGCATATAAAAGAAGTGATTTTTTCTTCATGTATATTGTTTTTATTATGCTTTCCTTATTATAAAAGGATTCCATGTAGAAAATTTGAAAAGTACTCCTAAGCAAACAAATAAATGCATGAAAACCAATTGAGTCCTGCCACACAAAAATATCCATTTATAGCATTTTATAATATTTTTTAGGTCTTCTAAATGCATATTTTAACATTAACAAACATATTATTCACACTATATTGTGAATCACTTTTTCTTTCAGCATTACTTGGGAATATTCTTCAATGCTCTAATAATCTCCAAAAATATGTTACTGGTTACATAGCATTTGGCATATGAAAGCATAATTATTTAGGTAAGTATTTTTTTATTAGGCAAATTTAGTTTACAGCTAAAATTCTGTCATTTCATATTCTTCTGCCCTGAATTTATTTGCTGCTAAATCTTTCAGATAATTCATAATGAATTCTTTAGATTCTAGAAGTTTGGAAAATTTGGAGGTTTTAAAATTATTGGCAAATTCCCCAAAAGAAAGTTGCACCAATATATATTTCTATAGAATTATACCTGGAATGGGACTAGGTGATAAATTATGTTAATATTTTGCCAATTTGATGAAACAAATATCATTCCATATTTAAAGGTCATGATTGTTAATGAGCTTGATCAGTCCCCCTGTTCCTGAAGAGCGATTGAAGGACTCCTGGTGGGGCAAGGGTTAGGTGCTCAGCTTTTAACCATAGGTTGGTGCTTGAAATCTACTTAGCAGCTCCAAAGGAAAAAGACCTGGTGATATGCATCCTTGCACATGATAATCTCAGAAACCCTAGAGGGAGTTGTTCCCTGTAACATGGGTGCATTGGGTCAGAATCGATGCCAATACACCTACAAACAAAAACAGGGTGGACTTGACTCTAAGTTCCAAGTAAGCCTGTGTTTCAGTTAGATCACCCAAAGTATCCAGTTGAACATGGGAAGACCACAGGTCTACCGGGAGGGTGGGTACCTCTGGGCGGATAGAATTATATGGGGGTAGATACCTTCCAAAGTCTGAGAGTCAATGAAATTGGCCATTTTGGGCCGTGTGTATTCTGCAATACCATTACAGATATTTTTAAACCATAAATATTTTAAATTAAAATTTGCATGTATTTATACATATAAATCAGGATTTCTGGAAACTGCTACCTGAGTTCAATCCTAGTTTGTATCTTTATTTTTTGGTCATCTTAATTTGGAGTACACTTTTCTACACTTAAAGAGGGAATATTGGAAAATTATGTAAGCTGTGCATGGCTGTACTGATTATTTTCCACTTACACATTTAGATTCATATCTGCGCTGTGGCATAAGAGTAAGGTTGCAATGGGTTACATCAATGGACCGCCTTGTTCTCAGGTTTTTGGATGGGTCCAACATTTGAATGGCAAACTAAAGAGGTGGGGGGTGGCTATAATATGAGGTCGTAGAGAGAAGCACGTGTGATGATGAAGAGTGTGTGTTCCATTTTATGCTCAGTGCGAAATAATGAAGAGTTTTGGCATGAGAGTGAGATCAAAGATCAGTGTATTAAATTAAAATGGTAATTGGAGGGCACTGGTCAAAGTTGATGGAGTTCATAGGTAGTGTAAATGGTAAAGTTCTCAATGTAATAAAAATGCTAGGCTGAGCCCCGGTGGCGTAGTGGTTGTAAACGGGACTGCGGCCCACTGGGATGGAGGTTCAATGCCCGCTCACAGGAGCAAAGGTTGGGCCTCCTACTCCCACCACCAGAGCAGTGATGCCTAAAAAAAAAAAATTAAAAAAAAAATAAATAAAAAATAAAAATGCTAGTGGTCTGCATAGCTCCAGAGTGTTCACTGGAAGAAAACTTTGGCTGTTTACAAAAAGTCTTGGCTTTGAAAACCCCACAGAGCTCTGTTGGTCTGTAGAACACACGAAGATGGTTTGGTTTTTGAGTTGTCAGACTTGAGGAAGACTGAAGACACGAAGACCATAAGGACTGTAGCAATCCTGTCAAGTAAGTATACTGACGGCAAGAGTGGAAAATAATAAAGACCTGATTTATGGGATGTTTACACGGAGAATGAGCAAGTTCTCAGGATGAATATTTTAGGTGTAAGAAATTGATGAGAACTACTGTTGTTATATAATCGTCTGGCTCAGACTGCAGCCCAGCCAGAGTGACATCTCACAAGGGACTTCGCAGAGAGTCCCTGCCTCGGGCCCAATACAGAGAGCATGACTTCCTTTGTTATCATTTTACTAAAGCCAAAACATATTTCTGCTGTATATCTTTGTTTGATTTCTCAGACTTGGAATCTTTTAATAATAGCCAGTTTTTTAAAAAGCACTTACACCTCCCTCCCTTTTAAGCACTTAGACATGTGATTTCATTTAATATTTTAATTCATATCTGGTTTAAAAGTTATTGAGTAATCACTTCAAAATATTAATTGGGAGGCAGCCCAATTGAGAAAGAAGACCATGGGCCTGAGGTCAAGAAGGGTTGGTTCTAAACAAAGAGGAAGCAGTGATGTTTTCTCTTCCCACAAGTTCCACAGTCTGTATTATTGTTGTCCACTTGCAACTTCTTTGTTTTCTTCTAAATACTTCCACTGATAATATATTTTCTTTTTAGGTAAAGTGTATCAGATGGTGGGGAGGAGAGGAAATTCAGTCTGAAAGATATGCTAGATCTGGCCACCTTTATCACTGTCCTAATTGTGTTTGAGCATTTTCAAAGGGAGGGTTTTAGTAGAAAAAATTGAGTAGTGTTAAATGCATAGACTATTTTCATCTGAAGTATAGTTTAATTTGCTTTTTTTTTGCCTTCATGGGAACAAAATTCAGGATCGCTCTCCTGTAGGCCCTCAGTCTTCTCTCCTTACATTGATCTTGTGACACAGCTCCATTAAATCTTATTTGCATAATTTAGATGATGTGACAACTCTTATAATGAATCTTGCAGTTTCCCAGGCCTTTGATTTCCTCCACGTTTAAAACATCTGCTCTGGTTTTATGTGATGGTACAGTTGTTAGTGTTGGGCTGCTAACCACAGCGCAACCATTAATAGCTCCAAGGGAAGAAGAGGAAGCCTTCTATTCCTACATGGAGTTTCTGGCTCTGGAACCCACAGAGGCAGTTCTACACTGCCCTGAAGGGTCACTGTGAGTCAGAGATGACTTGGTGGCATTGAGGTTTTTCATTTTGTTCTGTTTGGTTTCTTTAGAGTGTTGATTGTGTTGAGAACTAGAGCGTACTGGTGGCTTGTGGCTGTCACCTAATCTGGTGCCAATTTAAAGATTAAGAGTGTAGGGGTGGAGTCTAGTCTATCAAGCTGGAGATTGCCAAAGAGATCTCTGTATGGTCATGGCTTTCTCTTAAGAATTCTGGGAAATTCAGCTGTATTTCCCCCTTGGAGGTGAGAGACCCCTTCCTCAGTCCCTTGGAGATCCTCTAATGAAAAGGCACAATACTTAGTACCTGGGAGGCATTGCAGCTGACAAGACACATGGCAGCATGCTGATAGACCCTGAGCCCTGAAAACTGGAGGAGCCATGGGGAGACCCCTGTCAGTCCGGAGACGCTCCTCTCACCACTGGGTACACAAGATTCTGGCCTGTGATTGTTCTAGAGTCATTCTATGTACTTCATGAGTCTGAAGAGGACTTTATAGATGGCAATCAGACATGTGGACTAAGATCAGACTAATGACCTTGGACTGGATTGGGATGGGATGTTTTCTCAAAGTTCCCTTCCTTTTGTATGTAAACCTCTCCCTTACTTACATATGTGTGATTAAGAATTTGTTTCTCTGGTCTACCCGGATTAACACACGGCTATCCAGGAAACTGCTGGTCTTTGCTAAGCATGGATCAATGGGTGACGTGGTGCAGGGGTATGTCAGTGGAACCTGTGGTAAAAGGAGCAGGGTTTTACCGGGAAGTTCACATTGTTCCCTCACAGTAGATGAAGTTTAATACAAAATTGGGGGTGGCAGGACTAGAATACATTTACACAAATGTTAACATTAGTACCCCTTTAGGGGGGAATTTTATATCATTTAATTTTTTTTTGGGGGGGTCATTATTTTAGTCTCCAAGTTTTCTGTCAAGAGTGTCTTACTTTGATAATCAGAAATTTTAATTTTTATGTATTCATCGCTAAATTTATATAATTTAAAAAGAAGTGAAATACTTGGGGAAAAATTCTTTGGCTTTGGGGGAATTTTCACAAGGACTGAAAGAGTTGCTTTATCCTAAATTGTATTGTGGGAAGTGATCTTGAAGAACCATTCTGTGGTCAAATATGTTTGTCGTGATGTACCCCGTACCCTTATCGGAGGCATACAATGTGGCTCAGTAAAGGCTCCAAACCTTTCTGTGGAAGCAAGAAACAAAAATGAAAAAAATAAAAAAACTGAACAAATTCTGTTGAAATTCCTTTACCTCACTGTTTCTTAAACATATTTAACTTTATTTAGGCTACTTTCTGTGTTTTGGCATTCCAGTCAGAGCAGTGTTTTGGTTTTGCATTTATTTGAAACTTTTAGTTCTCAGAAGCCCAGTGCTGTAGGAACTTGAGGCACCTTGCTTTATGACTATCCCTTCTGGACCCCGTTAGCACTCAGGTGAACTAGTTCAATGGAATACTGGGGTTTGCTTTGAAGAGGGAGTGAGGTTCTCCAACTTCAGAACTGACTGTAGGAGGGGAGGGATGCTGATGGGGGAAGGCCAGAAGACTTTATGATTCATGCATCAGAACAGGTGTCAGAGCAATGTCTTCTCAGCTCTTTGATTTTCAGAGTCACTGCCCCAAAGCTTGGTTTCAGCTGCCAAGAGAATCTTTAGTTAGGAGAAGGACTGTTCTTATCTGTGGGAGGCCGCAGATAGATGTATTGTGAGTCCTATTGATGTGGGCAGCCCTGTACAAATTTCTCTGGGGCCACAGTCCTGCTGTGCTGAGAGAATAATCTAATTGATGAGCAGAGACATTTATACATGAACTTCTTTTCTGAAGTCAGAAAAGACCAAAAAAAAGAGATGATTATGTGCTTTGCAATGTGGTATAGATTTGAATGTTTTATGCACATCTAGAGATGTAGAAGAGACCAGTGAGCTTAGGTTGGCTGGATAAAAACTTGCGTGGGGAGTAAGAAACAGATTTGGAGAACTTATTAGAAATTTGGAAGATAGAAACCAGAAAGTGTATTGCTTTCTGATGCTTGCCTTAAGAAATTACCACAAACTTGGTGGCTCAAACAACAGGGAAAACAGTTTTTTTCACAGTTGGAGGTCAGAAGTTAAGAATAAAGGTGTTAGCTAGGTCATGTTCTCTGAAAACTCTTGGGAGGAATCTTTCTTGTCTTTTCCACCTTTAGTGCCTCTTGGCAATCCTTGGTATCTCTTGGCTTATAGCTGCATTACCCTAATCTCTTCTACACATTCACAGACTTTCTCTGCTTCTCCTTATATGTGCCTACTCTTCTTGTAAAGACATCAGTCATATTAATTAAATCACCAAAAACCCTATGGCCAAACAAGACATGGCTTTTGGAGAACACGATTCAATTTTTTGACCAGGAGATAGTAATCATGTTGAGGAAACAATGAAGGTTAGTATTAATAAGTCTCCTATGGAGAATCAGATCTTAAAATGGGCTACACTCAACCACATTTCTCCTCTAGGCTGTTATAGGAGTGACTGTGGGCCTGAACACTTCCTCCACAAATTCTTAATTGATCACTTTAGTCTCTTTGCTTGATGTCGCTGCTAAAGTAGAGTTGTTGATCTGTTATGCTGAATTAATAGATTACTCTTAGGTGCTGTGAATCCATCTTGCCACTTGGTTAGACCTAAGAGCTCTTCAATAGATAAATCGTGATGATCTTAATTTTTTGTTGCTTCTTTTTTTTCTCCCTTGTTCACCCTTAGCATCTTACACAGGACTCAACATCGAGGGTATATTCAGTGGATACTATTGGACTGTGAACAGCACAGCCACTCATGACTTCATTGTGTCATTGGTCAGTGTTAACATCCCCATTTCATAGAAGGTAGACATGAAGAATGAGGACCAAACATACTATCCAAGGTTGTACAACCTCAGGATTTAAATAAATCTCTCTATCATAGTGTAAAAGTCCTTAATTGCTAAATTCAGTATAACCATACACATTTATTAAGCCCCATGCTCAATCCATTTTGATGTGTGTGTGTGTGTGTGTGTCAGAGAGAGAGAGAGAGAGAGAGAGAGAGAGAGAGAGAGAGAGAGAGAGAGAGAGAGAGAACCAGTGAAGGAAGACGATGCACGCACAAAGATGAATAGGATGTAGATATTACTCTTAAAAGACCTACATTTTGTTGCCTTCTATGGAAGAACAGGCTAAGTATCAACATCTCTGAAGGAGTTGCATATGATATACAGTGAAAGGAGGGGTGGTCAACTCAGTTACTTCTTGGCTGTCACATGCTTTTCAAAAAGAAGTATTGAGATGTTCTGTTACTCATTGTAAAACCAATCTCTTATTCTTTGATACCAAATAACCTGCCAGGCAACCCAGGCCTTGCTTCCTCCTCTCTTTGTGCTCTTGGACAATGGCTGGCTGGCTCTGCAACTCCTGGAAAGTAACAGAGCAGGCCCTGTACCTTCAGACATAGTCCACCAGATGGTGCAAAACAAAGGAAACACCTTATCTGTAGTTTATCTACCTTTTCAAAGCAGAAATTGTACAGATGATAAGAGGGCTTTCTTTCCAGCAATTTCCCACCTCTAAGCTTAGCCAGGATGGTGTGAAAATGCATACTCCAGACTTGAATAGAAAGTTTGGAGTAGCTTTATGGATCAAAAACCTGTATATCTGTGTAGTCTCCTTGTGTCTCTAGAGAGATTGTCTTCTTTAGAGAAAAGCTCTTGCTGATAATGCAAAGTTTTAGAGACCTCCTGCCTCCCCTAAATATCCTTCCATTTCATGGAAAGCAGATATTCCATGCTACAAAAAAAAAGATGTTAAGAAATTAATACTACAGAGAGAAGTAACAATATTCTCTCATTACATCAATCTTTGCAAGTACATTCATGTACTTTTGAATATGTAGAGTGTAGAGTACTTGAGAAACTTGCTTTTGAAGAGAAAAATTGTATGAATTGCAGCTCAAAATAAAAAACTAAAAATGTTCACAATTGGATCAATTGAGAATATCCGTGATAAATGGAAGAAAGGTAAAAATTGTCAAGGATCTCACTGTATTTAGATCCACAATAAATACCCACAGAAGCGGCAATCAAGAAATCAACAACCGACTGCCCTGAGCATATATGCTGCACAAGACTTCTTGAGGAGTAAAGCTTTGTCACTTTGAGGACTATACTGCCATGCCTGGAGTCTTGATATTTTCATTTGCTTTATATGCATGTGAATATTGGACAATGAATGAGAGCAGTGGAAGAAGTATGGGAAGCATTTAAATTACTGTACTGGTGAAGAATATTGAAAGTAATGTAGACTGCCAAAAGAACAATCAAATCAGTCTCAGGGTTTAATCAAAATTCTCCTTAGAATCTAGAATGGCAAGACTTCACATACTTTGAACATGTTACCAGGACAGATCATTCCCTGCAAAAGGACATTATGGTTGATAGAGTGGGGAGTTAGCAAAAAGGAAAAAAGTCCCTCTGAGATAGATTGGCACAGAGGCTGAAATAATGACTTCAAACAACAACTGTGAGGATGATTCAGGATCGGGTGCAAGTTTATTCTGTTGTGCACAGGGTCACTGTAAGTGAGAATTGATGCAAATGCAGCTGACAGCAAGGACGATTGCTGAGTATCTTCATGCGATTATTGGTCATCTATATATCTTCTTCAGATATCAGTCTATTACGACCCATTTTAAAATGACATTTTTCTCTTTATTATTGAGTTGCAGAAGTTTTAAAAATATAATCTGGATACAACTTACAAAATGATGTGATCTACCAAAGTTTACTCTCTTTCTAATGCCTGTCTTCTTACTGTTTCATGTTTTCATGAAACAGCATAAATACTTTTAATGTTGATTAAAAAACACCTTCTCCTTTTTTGCTGGTATTTTGTTTAAGAATATCATGTAACCATGGCAAAAAACTAAGGGCATGCAACAGAGCATGAAGTTCCCGAGGGAGTGCCAAGGATATACTTTGGGGCCAGGGCATGGCACCCTATCTGACTCAACGGGGTGGGGGGGGAACTCCTGGAGGCCAATGAACAGACCCTAGACTATTTACACATTTTTAGTTTGTTACTATTTTTATCTTTTTTACATACATGCGACAGTGGGGTATCTTTTTTTTTTATCATTGTTTTATTTCCTTTGGTTGCTTCATCTTGGGATGCCTGTGGTTTTTGTACATATTATTGTCTCTGCAGGTCTATTTAGATAAGATAGGCTGGATGAATAGTCCGGAGATGAAAATGACAGGATGATGATTCAATTGGTTGGAGAAGCATGGGATATGGGGAGGAGAGGGAAAGGAGGTGGTGTTGACTGGCAAGAGATTCAAAATCAGTGGGAAGGTAGCTGTGAGAGGCTTGATAGGGATTGATTAAGAGTAATGTAACAGAGAGAAAATACTGAAACCCCAATAGAGGCTGAGCATGATAGTGGGACAAGAAGAAAGTAAAAGGAAGTAGAGGAAAGAACTGGGGGGGGGGTAAAGGGCATTTATAGAGGTCTAAATACAGGCATATACATAGGTGAGTATATTTATATATGATGATTCAGAAATAGATCAATGTGCATATACTTATAAGATTAGTATTAGGACAGCAGATGGGCATTCAACCACCACTCAAGTACTTTCTTAGTGCAAGAACATTTTGTTCTATTAAATTGGCATTCTGCGATGCTCACTCTCCTGACACAATCACTGAAAACAAATGTGTGCATAAGCAGGTGTGGTGAAGAAAACTGATGTTGTTCAGCTATCAAAAGTTGTACTGTCTGGGGCCTGAAAGCCTTGAAAGTAAACAAGCAGACATCTAGTTCAGAAACAACAAAGCCCACATTAAAGAAGCACACCAGCCTGTGTGACCATGAGGTGTTGAAGGGATCTGGTGTCAGGCCACAAAGATCTAAAAATTGTATCATTATAAATGAGGGGGAGAACTGATTGGGGATCCAAAACCCATTAATAGATGAAGTGACATCCCCTTGCAGAGGGGTTGCATGAAGGAAAGGAGTCAGTCAAGGTATAATATGGCAACAATGAGGTATGCAACTTTCCTCTAGTTCTCAAATGCTTCCTCCCACCCACTCTCATGATCCCAATTCTACCTTACATATCCTGCTAGACCAGGAGATGTACACTGGCGTCAGAAACATGGGGAATTCAGGATAGGTGAACCCTTCAGGACCAGTGATGGGAGTAGTGATACCGGGAGGGTGGAGGAAGGGTGAAGTAGAAGGAGGGAACCAATTGCAGGGATCTACATATGATCTCTCTGGAGTATGGACAGCGGGGAAGTGGGTGAAGGAACACATTGGGCAGACCATGATATGAAAAAGTAAAAACACTTTGTAAATTATTAAGGGTTCATGGGGAAGGGAGAGTGAGGAGGAAGGGGAAATACGGGGAGCTGGTACTGGGGGCTTACTGTAGGAAGGATGTTTCAGGGGTTATGATGACAGCAAGTGTGCAAATATGATATGTATACAATTGACACATGTACTGATCATGATGGGAGTTGTATGAGTCCCCAAGAAAATGTTTTATAAAAAAATCATGTGATTTACAATAATAGGAATGACAGACTCAAGAGAAATAGCATTGCATTCATCATCAAGAAGGCCATTTCAAGACCTATCATGAAGTACAGTGCTGTCTGTGATATGAAAATATTTATTTGAATATAAGGAAATTCAGTAATGCAACAATTATTCAAATGTATACACAAACCACTAACACTAGTGATGAAGAAATTGAAAAATTCTATCAACACTTTTAGTTTGAAATTGATCAAACTTGTAATCAAGATGCATTGATAATTATTAGTGACTAGAATGCAAAATGGTTCGGATTCATTATTTGTTGAAAAATATATTCTTTTCCTCTCATTTTGTCTTCATGCCCTTTTGGTCACCTCAAATCAGAATTGATTTGAGGGCAGTGAGTGAGACCATGTTGAAAACCTACTGGCCATACATGTGGAGATTCACTTATATACTATCTGTTATATCTAGATATCTATCTAGTTTTACTCCACTACTATATTTTCTTGATTATTGTATCTTTATTATAAATTTTATAATCAGACACTGAGAGTCCTTTAGCTCTATTCTTACTCAAAATAGATTTTTCTTTCTGGATTCCTTGTATTTTCATATAACCGTTAGGATCAGTTCATGAGTTTCTGCCAAAGCTCAGCTAGGATTTTTAAAGGAATTGTCTTGTGAGTCTTTAGATAAACTTGAAGAGCGTACAATCTTTACATAAGTCTTCTGGACATGAACATCAAATATCTTTGTTGCTATTTGGTGCTATTTTTCATGCTGTTGAGTTGATTTTCACTTATAACTACTCCATACACAACAGAGGGAAACACTCACATTCGCAGTTTCAAGGTCATTCCTATGTGTAATCCCATTGTTTCAGCCACTGTGTCTATCTCATTGAGGATCTTCCTCTTTTTCAAGGACTCTCCACCATACGTGTTACCAAGTATGATGGCTTTCTCCAGGGACTAGTTTCTCCAAAGTACTTAAGTTCAAGTCTCACTTAAGGATCATTATGACTGTACTTATTCAATTATTTGGATCTACTTTCCTTTCTTTCAATATTATTTTGGAACTTTTAGTGTAAAATTCTTCCATTAATCTTGTTAAGGTTCTTCACAATTATTTCACTTTTATTCTATTATGTGAAGGTAAGTAAAAGTATTGGTACTATGGACCTAGTTTATACTTACAGGGGTTTATTCCAAACTTAGTATATTTAAACAGTGATTCTAAGGGATCTGTTGGACCAGTTCAATTAAAGACACAAAGCCCAACTCAGAAGGTTCTGGTGACTATTTTTGGAGATCCCAAAGGGGTAATCTTGACTGATTTTTCTCACAGGTTAATCACTAAGGAAGATGTTTTCAAATCAGAAAACTACATTGATGAACAAAAAGATGAAATATTTGTGGCAAAGACTTCTTTCTCCTATCACATCAATGCACTTGCTCATTTATTTTTGAGGATAATTAGGGCTGTCCTATGAAAATCTGTTGGGAAACCTTATCCAATCTATTCTTCATCCATCCTTTCAGACTTCTTCATGTTCCCTAAACTCAAAGGATATTTCAAAGGAATGCCATTTGTGTCCCGGAAGGATGCCAAAAACTACAGTTTTGATATGGTGGTGGGAGTCAAAGAGTGCAGAATTCATTGGGGGAAGGCTTAGAGAGATGAAATGTTGTTTTCATAAGTGTATAGATCAAGATGAAGGGTGTGTTAAGATACAATTGCTTCTATTTTAATATTTTTTGGGGGGGGGCATCACAGCTCTCCGGTGGTGGGAGTAGGAGGCCCAGCCCACTGCTGGAATTGAACCTCCATCCCAGTGGCCCGCAGTCCCACGCACAACCACTATGCCACCGGGGCTCAGCCCCTATTTTAAAATTTTTAAATGAAAGCTTCTATGGCTTTATACCAATAATTTTTGACTCCTTATAAGTGTATTTTCTTTATTTCAATATTGTACTGTGTTGTATATATATGTAAATATATAAATGAAATAATTTAAAATGTCTATCTTATATCCTATAACCTGGTTGAGCTTGTTTATCAGTTTTAAAAACTTTAAGTGAATTTGATAAGATTTGCAATGTATAAACTTATGTGAATATAATTAGGTTTATTTCTTTCTTTCCAGTATGGATGTGTCTTTTTATTGCCTACTTATCCTGTCCAGATTTTCTAATAATGAATAGAGGTGGTGAACAGGGACAGATAAGCTTGTTTTCTCCCTGATAGTATGGAGAAAACATTCAATCTTTTACTATTAAAACTCTTATGCTGGCTCAGAGATTTTGTTTTAAGGTGGGGAGTTATCATTTATTTCTCATTTGTTGAATTTTCATGATTTATTTTTGACATGAAAGTTGGTTGGATTTTGTAAAATGAGTTTTTTCCTGCATTTATTGAGATAGCATTTTTCTTCTTTTTTATCCTTTATGGTGTGTTATGTTCTGGTTTCAGTTCTTGAACCACTTTTGTGCTCCTGAGATAAGTCTTACTTGATTTTGGTAGATGATCCTTTTTACATGTGATTGAATTTTTCAGCATTATTTGAATTATTTGGGGTGTTTTGCTCTTTACAAAACTTTAGTATTAGCTTTTCAGTATCCAAAAATAGTTAGCTGTATTCTGATTAGAGCTATATAGAATCTGTAGATCAAGTTGGGGAGAATTAGAATCTTAATATGATATATGAACATGAAATATGTGCCATTCATTCAGCTTTTCTTTCATTATAGATGAATAGATTTCCTCAAATAGAGCATGCACATTTTTTGCTATATTTATGTCTAGGTATTTATTTTGGTGTGAATAAATAGTGTTGTGATTTTTACTCCAAATTCAAATTGTCTGATTGTAGTATATAAAAGCAAGCTAGATTGTACCCTTCAACATGGCTATAATTATTAGCTTCAGGAATTATGATATAATTTTTGGGTGTATGTATCTGTCCATTCTTTGTAATTGTATACATAAAAATCAGTAGTGAAAAATTGTCCTGTTTCTTTCTAACCTGTATAGCTTTTATTTCCCTTTCTTGTTCTATTGCTTTTAATTAGACCCCTAGTCTGATGTTGAATAGGCAAGGAAACATTCTTATTTTCTTTCTAAATTTAGATGGACACCACTGAGTGCTGCACTCACTATGGAGGCATGTACAGTTATTTTTTCCTTTTTCTCTCTACTCTTACATTACAGTTTTTTCAATATTTTTCTCTTTTAATTAATCTTAATATCTCTTTTCAATATGCTTCCAACACCCTTTTTCAAATGCTGATTTTAGGCATTTCCTCTGTACTAATTAATAGTAAAGGGGCCAGTATCATCATTCACTTTAGAATCATGTTTGTTGCAATAAATTTGAATTTTAAAATATATAATTTCTTTATAGCTAGTGCTATTTGTTTGGTCAATCAGTATTATCATTGTTAGGGGACGCCATCAGCTACCACAGAAGTGATCACCTTACCAGAAGATTCTTTGATTTTGTACCACGGGGTTTTGTCATCCTTGGCTTTTATCTGTTAGTTACACATCTTTCTTGTTGAATCTCCCAGTCAATCACTGCCTTTGTCTGCTCTATGCTGTGGCTAGGCCCTCTTGTGGTACTCTATCAGGGTTTTTCTGTTATTGTTCCAATGCTATGCTGTGATCTCTCCTAGAAATCCAGGGTTGCACCTTTTTACACAAAAGTAAATTCTTCACTTTTCTCCACAGTTCTCTCCACTCTCTGAAACAAATAAATACAAGCCAACAATACGTCTTTGGTTCACAAACATGAGTCTGTTGATTACTTATATTTCTCCAGCGCTTCTTAAGACTTAGGAAGAATCCCTGGATCAAAAAGCAATCCCAGTTTCCTAATATTAAGCTTTACCTTGCTCTTCCACTAAGTGAATGTTTTAAGAGTTTAAAGGTTTCTCAATGGGGACTCTATTAAGTCTGTTTTTATGGAGCAAAACTCTAAAATACTTTGTGAAATCTAGAGTTTGTGTTTTCCTTTCACACTTTTTCCATTTCTCTTACTCCAATAACCCTACTTGTCTTTAAGAAGAAAATCCTCCAAGTTTTGGATTATAGTTCCAAGCTCTCTTCCCAGCCCAACACCTGAAGTCATGGTCACAGTTACTTGCACTCCTAGTTTTCCTAGCTCATTTGACGTGACTATATTTTTGCAGGTGTTGTTTTAAACTAGAATCTCTTGAGAAGTAAAACCAGGGAACCTTATATAGGCATCTACATAAAGAAATTTATATCAAGGAAATGATCATACAGTTGTAGAGTCAGACAAATCCAGGTTCATGGGTCAGAGGTTAGGCTGGAGGATTCTCTTGATTCAAAGAACCGTGGGAGCTGACAAACTGGAGATTAGCATGGAAATAACACTGGTGGCTGCAGAGGCTAATTATTTCAAGTTGGCAGGTCAGATGACAGGCTATTGATAATTTCTAGAATTGACAGGAAGCATGGAAGGCTCTTGACTAAAGTTCAAAGAATTGGAAGGTGATACAAAATGTAGCAAAGAACAAACAAGCTTTTCCACAACATCTGTAAGAAGCAGATTACATCCCCAAGAACTTTCCTTTCAATTGATTGCATTAGACCTGTGACCTGAGTAAGGGTGAAACTACTCATTCTAATCTTTTACAACTGATGAACTAACTAATCATTATGGATCCTGTTATGAGACAATTACCATATAAACTCGAGTATAAGTCAACCCGAATATCTGCTGAGGCATCCAATTTTTCCACAAAAGCTGCATTAAAATGTGCTTATACTCGGCTATAATGGTACATTGTGTTATGTTTCACCCTGGAGAATTATTCGGTTTTAACTGCCAACCTACTGATGATACTAGCCCAGTGAACTTGACACAAAAGTTAGAACATTCACACACACACACACACACACACACACACACACACACACACTAAAGCTCACTGCCCTAGAGTTGATTCTAACTCATGGCTACTATAGAGGACCAAGTGTCCCTTTGTTTTATGTGACTGTAAAATTTTATGCAGAAAACATCCTCTTTTTCCCACAGGGGCTAAACTGGCTGGTGGAGTTGAACTGCTGACCTTGTGGCTAGCACTCTCGTGTGTAACCTCCTACTCCATCAAATTGGGAAGGCGTACAGATCATTTTTTGAAGATCTTACTTGACATAGCTCTAACACATGAACCTGCTCATCTCAGCAGAGTTCTTAATGTTCTAAAGGGAAACGCACATGCTGATATTTGGACCATTCTGATAATATTTCCTATGAAAATGACCTTTAAGCACAAGGAAACTCTAATTTTTAAAACTTCTGATTGTGGTACAGACAGTCATTGATTTGCATATGAAAATATCTGCAAATCACAAATTTAAGGGATAGAAAGATCACCAATGTATAAAATAATTGGAAGAGACATTTCTGTATTTGGGAAATGAGTCCTAATACATAATTTTTAAACAAAATTTATCTTCAAGAAAAATGTAAAAAACTTATAATGGAAGATAGAAAACATAGAATGGGTTTTAGGAAACTAATTTTTCATACTGTAAAGCTAAATAAAAGACCTTAAGAAAACACTAGTTAAAAAATATGCTTGAGAGGAGGTGTCAAAATGGGGTCTAGGTAGTATCACATGCCTAATGCTCCTGCTGTTAGACAAGAAAATTAAGAGGTAAGGAGGCCAATACTGGGAAGCTGAATGCTAAAAATAGATTCAATGTACTAGTGTCTGGTTCAGACTTCCTCCTTCAATTTTCATCCACAAAGTGATCTGAGAAATTAGCTGAATTACTCTAAGTTCACTGTGTGTGCTGGTGGGTTCTGCTAACCCCTTAACAAGTCCAGCAGGATGGCATACACCATCCCTTCCTGTACCCAAGATGCATGACCTATAGCCAGCAGGGATTTCTCAAAGCTGCTGCCTTCTAGTGATCATAATCCCAGTTTCCCAGAGAGCGTCCAAAACTAGCCATAAGACCTCACACCAGAGTTCCCCTCTCTGCTATCCATTCTGTGTTTACTGTCTACAGCTTTGCAACTCTACTCCCCAGTCAGGGCACTGCTGAGTTGTTACATCTGGCCACCCCAATCCATCTCTCACTAGCTCCATGTATACCAGCTTGAGTAACGATAGAAAATTAGACAATAATTTGCAGCAACTGAAGAGCCACTGGGACATTGACTTGTGACAGAACACAGTTCCCCTGAGAACAGTCAGCAATGCTGGCAGGATAGAGCTGGGAGTGACATAGAAGTGCATCCGGGACCAATTCATATGCAGTTGGCCCCAAACCGCTCTTATAATCTGGTCCTCCTCCCCTTGGGGGCATTCCAGATACCAAGATACCCCATAAGCCCATTTTAAATGCTTTCAAATCCAGGTTGTAGTCTTTTGTGTAACTTTGGAGGTAAGCCACCAGAACTGCATCAATTATCATACCATTAGCATAATAAGATAGCCAGAACACTAATCTTCAGAGCAGGGCTTAGAATGTTTGCATAACAAAACTCAAAAGCCACGAGGTTTTGATGGCCACAGCCCAAATCCAAAACTCTTTACACCAGTTTGGGAGTGAGCAGTCTTTAAAGGCTGCAGATTGGGGCTTGACAGTAAAGACCAGGCCTGTACCCACATTGCAATCCTACACCAGCTGGTCAGTGGCATATCTACAGTTGCCTGCCTCAGTCAAGACTCTGAGACCTCTCACTGCCATTGGCCACTAAGTTGCTATGGCACCCTGTCTACATAGCAGTCCAACCCAACATCTTAGTAGTCGCACAGTAGTCCTCAAAAACACCTTTATATATCATACAAAGAAACAGCTCAGGACCCCTTCATCTCCCATAGCGCCTAGTTTTTTTTTTTTTAAATGACATGCAAACAGCAACATACCTCAACACCCTCAACAAGAAAACAAGTAAAAGAAAACATAAGAGCAGAAGAAGTCATAAACATTACAATGCTCAAGAAGAATCAGACATTGATCTGCAACAACAGATCTTCAGAATGCTGCATACAGGATATGAAGGAAGCCATGCAGAATAAGGATGCCATGATAGAGAAGATGAAGTCCATGCACCAAAGGGAAATGCAAGAACAATGGATGAATTAGCAGAAGCAAAACAGATAGCAAAGGGACCCACCATTGTGTATGCTCACAGGTTTGCGATTCTGGCCAGGAAGGGGTAGTACATTGCACATACTTAGAGGTCCAGGCTTCTGGTCAGAAGAGCTGCACCTGGATTGGCCCACCTAGGCCAGGTGAATTCAATTCAGACAATGGGGTTGACCAGGATCGTCAACCAGTCCTCACTGCTGAAGAACTGAAAAGGCAGGAACCTGGAGTTGACTGCATGATTTTCCTGAGCAGCTTCCAGGCAGGTAAACAGGGGTGAGGGACCCTGTACGTAGCTTTGTAAACCTGAAAATTCTAATTTTCATAAAACTCACTAGGATCACAAACCAGAATTATTTATCATGCAGAACCAAGGTCCAAGTTATATATCTCTCCCCCAAGAGACCTAACAAACTATTCAAAAGATGGAAAAAGAAATCACAGACTCAACACTTGTAGTAGGTGACTAATGCACAGCTATCAGTGAAAGATCATTGAGAAAGAAGCTCAGCAAGGAGGCTGGTGAGCTAAAAATTATAATTAGGTAGCTGAGCCTGATAGACATTTATAGAGCTTTTCATCAAAAAAAGAGTGCCCATTCTTTCCAAGTGCACACAACTTAAATAGACCTGATACTGGGACACAAGTCAAGCCTCAGTATATTCAAACTCAGAGAGATTCTTCAGACATCCTACTTGGATCACAACGCCATTAAACTGGAGATTAAGAAAAGGATGGCCGGAAAACAATGGCTAACAACTAGAAGAACAATTTTCTTGACATGAATGGGTACTGGCTCAGATTAAAGAGGAAATTAGGCAGTTTCTAGAAAATAGTTGGAATGAGAACACATTGTAAAACTATGGGATACAGCAAAATCTCTTATCAGAAGTTTGATAGCAATAAGTGCATATATGAAAAAGGAAGAGAGACATGAGTGATATGCTATCACAAAACTTCCAGAGTCAACAGAGTTGACAGAACAATCTTTTCAATAGCAAAAGAAAAAAAAAATCAAGGCAGAGTTAAAGGAGTGGGGAGATAAGAGAATAATGCAAAAAACCAATGCAGCTAGAAGCTGGCTTTTTAAAGAATCAACAGAATCCACAGACTGCTGGCAAGACTAACCAAGGAAGGGAATTAGAAACATCAATATCCAGGATGAGGAATAGGAAAATAGGAAAATCACAACAGATGCCAATAAGATTAAAAGGATAATCATAAAGTACTATGAAAGCCGTATTAAAATGAATTAGACAATGTGGAAGGCATAGGAAATCATTGGCAAAAAATCCCTCCCTAGATTATCCCAGAGAAAGGTAAATAATCCCAACAGATGCATTGCAAAAGAATAAATAGATATGGTTCTGAAGAAACTGTGAAGGAAAAGCACCTGGACAAGAAGGCTTCACAGGAGACTTCTACCAAGCATTCAGGAAAAAGGTGACATTGATCCTTCACAAATTATTCCAGAGCCTAGAAAAAGACAGAAAACTCCCAAACTCATTCTATGAAGTCAATATAATTTTGATAACCAAACAAACAGGGCAAGGATTCCACAAGGATAACGACCTACAGATCAATATCTCTAATGAGGGAAGATGCAAAAGTCCTTAATATTGGACAACAGAATGCAAAAATATGTAAAACATATCATCAATCATGATCAGTTGGAATTCATTCCAGGGATACAGGAATATCTCAACATCTCAAAGTCCACCAACATTATTCACCACATTGATAAGAAAAATAAGAATTACGTGATTATATCAATAGATGCAGAAAAGGCATCTGCCAATATCCAGCATACATTCCTAATTAAGACACTCAAGAAGATAGGAATGGAAGGAAAATTCTTCAAATTAATACAAGGTATCTACAAAAAAACAACAGCCAAAAACATAGTCAATGGAGAAAAGATGAAAGCAATTCCACTAAAAAAGAGGACAAAACAGGGATTCTCCTTGTCCCCACTTCCATTCAACATAATTTTTGGGTCCTAGCTAACAATATAAGGCAGTGGAGGGACGTTAATTGTATGTGGCTGGGAAAGGAGGAGGTAAAATTATTGTAGATGACATGATTCTACACAGTGAAAATCTGCACAACAAAAGTACTGGCAGCAATAGAAGAATACAGAAGAATGGCAGGATCCAAGATCAACAGACAGAAGTCTATTGGTTTGTTATTGGAGGGGATATTTGCTGGTGGTTGTGTAGATACATACAGGTTCTGTGGAAAGTGATCTGGTGAAATTTAAAGCAAATGGAAATTGAATTATGTTATGAACAAGCTATCTCTCTACTGGACATATATTCATAAGAGGTAAGAAATGCACCATGGCCATTCACCTGCACTCCAATATTTATTGTGGCTTAATTCACAATCGCAAAGAATTGGAAACAACCTAAATTTCCATTGATTAGTGAGTGGATTAGAAAACTCTGGCACATACACACAATGGAGTACTATGCATAAGTAGAAATCACTGACGGTCATATGAAGCATATCATCTCACAGAAGGAGTTGGAGGAAATTTTACTATGCAAAAGGACAAATACAACATAAGTCTACTGAGGTAAGTATAATCATCCTAGAAGATATAGAAGAAAATTCACTTATGTCATATTATACAGGTTGAGATACAGGCAATTGGGTTGGAGATAGACCAAACCCAAGGATATACATGTTATTCTAACACAACAAAAAGGAAAAGGGGGGAGGGGAAAAGATAAAAGGTGGGGCAAAAGGGATATGATGACACTGGGGGAGCAGTATACTAACCTACCAAGGGAGAGGGTACTGGTTATGTTTCAACAGAATTGGGTGTGTGCAATCTGACCCCACCATGACATGCCAAACATTGAGGGCAAAGTAACTACATGGAGCAACTCATGAACTATATGGGCTACAGGACCAGCAGGGGCACTGGAGTGGTGAGAAAACAATGCCAGAGGCAGGGGGAACAACTAGGGAATTAAAATTAACAATGAGGAGGATGTGGAGATCCTGGGAGTGTTGGAGCAGCAGCAATATAACTGAGGGGAGTTACTAAGAGGCAGAAGTATGAACTATCAAGTGAGGCAGGAGGAAGGTAAAGGGAAACAGATGAAAGATCTAAGAGGTAAAACTTGGGATAGAGGTATGAACAAAAGTGTGTACATATGTAAATACATAAATTCATAAAATAGAGGTATTGGTATAGGTACATATATTTATATGAAAATACACTGAGGTAGTGGACCGGCTTTGGGCATCTGCTCAAGTCCCGCCTCACTTCAAGAACATTTTGTTCTAATAATCTGGCGTTCTGTGATCCTCACCTTCTCAGCATGCTCACTGAAAAGAAAATGGGTGCACAAGCAATTGTGATGAAGAAAGCTGATGGGTGCCTGGCTATCAAATGACATAATGTCTGGGGTCTTAAAGACTTGCAGTTAAATAAATGGCCATCCAGCAGAAACAACAAACCCACATGGAGGAAGCACACCAGCCTGTGAGATCATGAAGTGTCTATGGATCAGGTAATAGGCATCAGAAGACCCCCAACAAACAAACAAAAAACCTTATTGTTGAGAATGAGGAAGATTGGATCAGAGACCCAAACCCCATCTGTAAACAATGGACTATCCCCTCACAGAAGGTTCACAAGGAAGGGGTGAGTCAAGCAGACTGTAGTATAGTAACTATGAAACCTACAATATTCCTCTGGTTCCTTGAGGCTTTATCCCCCTCCACCATCATGACCGCAGTCCTGCCTTTCACTGTAGGCTAGACTAGAGCATGTGTACAGGTAAAGGTAAGAGCTTAGGACACATAGAATACAGATCAGATAAACCCTTCAGGGACAGATGTGTGGGTAGGGTGAAAGTCGGGGAGGGGTGAAGAAGATAGGGGAGAATGGAGGAACCCATTGCAATGATTGACACATAACTACCACCCTTGCTCCCCCAGGGGGATGAACAACAGAAACTGTGGGAGAAGAGAGACAATGGTTGCTGTTAAGATATGAAAATAATAAGTTATAATTTTGGAGGGAAAAAAAGAGTAGCTGATACTAAGGGCTCAAATAGAAAGTAAATATTTCGAAAATAATGATGGAAACATATGTACAAATATGCTTAATACAATGGATGCATGAATTGTTCTAAGAGCTGTAAGAACTCCCAATAACATGATCCTTTATATACATACATATATAGTAATTGTTAACAAAACATTTGCCACTTCAACATTTTTACACAAAGCATTCAATCTTATTGTTTACATTAATTATATTGTATAATCATCACTACAGCTCATTTTCAGAATTTTAGCTCAGGATCTTTATAGTAGTAATTCTTCATTTCCAAATAATGGGATCAAATGCATCAACTATTTTCATGATGATGTTGGACCAGACAATTTTTCTCTCTTGTATGTAGAGTAGCTATTGTTGGAGCTAAGTCCACAGTGTACTTAATAACAACAATCCAGTAGCTTTTTCAAGTTGACTTTGTATTCTGTTTATTTGCTGAGTTTGCTCAATAGATGTAGTAGCTTTCTTTAGGGGGTTTTGTATATGAATATTGGATTTTGTCATCAGCTAAAAGGGAGAGCTTTATTTCTTCCTTATTATTTTGGATACTTTCATTCCTTTTCCTTGCTACTTGCTCTGACTAATATTTCCAGTACAATATTAAATAGAAGCATGACGGCAGGGGTCCTTGTCTTGTTTCTGATAATGGAGATAACTCTCAGTGTTTCTTTATTGTGTATGATTTTAATTGTGAATTTTTCAGTAAAAGCCCTTGATCTGATTGGGGAATTTCCTCTTATTCCTACCTTGTTGAATTATTCTCACACCCTGCATTCTCCCACCCCACCCCTGCTCCATACACAATATTGCACTGTGATAAATGCTTTTACTTTTATAGTTTGTCAAAAGAATTTGGCCTAATGCCTCCCTTTATGAAAAAACAAATAAACAAGTCTACTTTTAATTTAGAAACTAAAGTTTTTATACTCTAGCTCACAATCAAAAATAAAGTATAGGTATCTGCTTTTGTAGCTCCCCTTCTCCCAATTATTGCAGCATCCCCTAGGGGATAGCATCATCCACTTATGGAAACACTGATTTAGATGATCTTCCAATAATTTTTCTCCTCTATTAATAGTAGTTATTCATTTTCTAATGTTGAACTTCCCTTTGCATTCCTGGAATAAATTCCACTCGATCATGCTGTGCAATCTTTCAAATGTACTTTTGGATTAAGTTTCTTAGTATTTTATTGAAGATCTGTATATCTGCATTGATAAGGTATCATTGGGATATTGATCTATCGCTAATTCTTGTCTTCTGGCATCTTTGTTTACTACTCTGCTCCTCTCTCCCATTGAGTCACTACTCAGAGTGACCTTGCACACAGGGGAGCCCTGACCTTTGAATTTCTGAGATTGCAAGTGTTTGTGGGAGTGGAAAGTCCTATCTTCTTGTGCCCCCGCCCCATCTTTGTCAGATTGTTATCAAAATGATATGAAGGAGTAATCCTTGCTAGAATGGCCTTGCTACCAGAGATCTGGAGTGAAACAGCAGCTGAACCTGACGCCTTGACCCAAAGTGGAAAAATAAGTGACAAATGGAAGGAATAATAATAATAATAATAATAATAATAGCAATAGCTAAAGGTGAATGAGTGAATACATGAGTTATACAGCAGGGAAAATCTAATATTATGCTCATTCCTTGAGAGAGACTCAGAGCAAAGGAGTAACCTTTTCTCACTTTCTCAGTTCAAGTATGCATAGGTTAATGTCTACAAAAGTGAGGGATTAGTTTGAGTTATATTCAATAGAATCCCTTGTTTATATATTATAATTCTGGATTTCATAAGCTTGTGGCTATAGTCAGTCCCACTTTGGAGAGAATTGCCTGCTAAGGAACAGGAATGTGATGAGATTAATATGCAACCTTGGTAGAGGGTATGGATCAGACCATACTCTTAGTTTAATGGTCATTTTGGTTATGGTTAGTTGTTTGTAATGGATGGAAAAGGAGAAAAGTTGCTTCTGGAGTGGTCTGGGAAAAATTATTAAGATTCGTAGGAAGTAATTTCCTACTGGAAACATCCTGACAGATACAGTCCAGGGATGGAAAATAGATTATGATAGAGCTATAGATGTTAATTTGATTCTACCATGTGGCTCCCACAAAAAGGTTTTTTCTGCAGGGGTGTGGTAAAAAGATGGGGGAGGAAACTGATAGAATTTTTGTGTGAGTCACTGTGAACAAGATCCCCTGAAATGCCACCCTTACTGCATCAAAAATGAGCCCTCTAAGGTGCAGTGGATGTGAGCTCATCACTGTGGAGAGCCAGAAGTGAAGCACATCCTCTGGTCCCACATCTGGCTTACACCTGCGCCACCTTCGGATTTTGGAGAACAGCAACCATGACCACATGAGACCCTTCCTCAAACTTCCAAGATTTTCTGTGAGACAATGCAGTGATTTTACAAATGCAGAAATGTGAGAAAATACACTCAAGGGAGGAAGGGGGTGCGTGGAGCAGACAAGCATCTTGCAAGAGTTGGATTTTTAGGATTTCTTCAATCTCTAACTCCTTGGAACTAGTTTGGTACTAATTCTTGTGCAATAAATTATTACCACATCATGTAAGCCTCATAGAATAAGTTAGGAACTGTTTGCACTTCTAAATTTTAGGAAAAAATGAGAAGGGTGAGGGTTATGTATATAAATTTTTGGTAGTTTTCATCAGTGAAGTCATCTGGCCCAGATCTTTTCTTTTTTTGTGTGGGGAGGTTTTCAGTTACTTATTCAATTCAATCCGATCACGTTTTATGGACCTATTGACATCAATTTCTTCTTGAATCAGTGTTGGATGATTATGTACTTATAGGAATTTGTACATTCCATCTGATTGTCTAAGGAAATTGATTTTAGATCTTATTTTTTAAACTAAGCATTTATCAGTATGAATTTCCCTTTGCCTACTACCTTCACTGTGTTTCATAAATTTGGTTTTATACTCTAATTTCATCTGATTGCATTTCTTGATTTCTTTTTTTTTAACACATTTTAAGGAGTGTGCTATCTAATTTCCATATAATTGTGCCTTTTCTAGCTTTTGTGTCATTAATGTCTAATTTAACTCTACTGTGATCAGATGAGATACTTCATACAATCGCACTCTTTTTAAAAAGACATTGATACTTGATAAGTGACCTAACAGATAGTTTATCCTAGAAATTACTTATGTGCATTGGAAAAATGGAATATTTATATTTATAATTTTATAATTTTTGATGAATTGATACTTTCATCACCACATTTTTGTCTCTAATGTATTTTGATATGAAGATGATTTTTTTATGATATTAAAATCACAATAACAAATCCTTTTAGGTTATTATTTACATGGGACTTTTCCCTCATTCTTTCACTTTCAATTTATTTGTGTCCTTGTGACTAGGATGTGTTCCTGTATACAACATATAATTCATTTTAAAAGCATGCATTTGACCATATTTGACCTATTGGTTGCAGCATTTACCATTTTTCTATTCATGTTAGCTAACAATAGGTAACATTTTAATTACCCTAGATAGTTTCTCTGTGATGGCCATGCTGCTTGAATTTAACACCTTATGTTTATAATGACATGACTTGAACAGATACCAACTAATTCTACTAACATATAAAACTTTATAACTGTACTGTGTGCTCTTGCCTCCCATTTAATGCTATTGTTAATTAACTATTTAAGAAATATGCACTCTAGAACATATATTCATATCTATTTTTATGCATTAATCATAAAATATGTTGGACACAACAATTAGAACTATCAAGCACAACTCTGAAATAACTGTGATCCATGAGTATTTTGTTACACAGGCTAAATAAGTGTTGGAAGGTTAGAGGAAAGTTAACCACAAGTAAATATAGATTTAATAGAAGATATTTGTGTATGTGCATTTCCATTTGTTACAAATACATTCATCAAGGTGGTTGAGCCTACAGTGGACAAAATTATGAACATTTAATAGATTTAATAGATTTAATCAAACACCTTGAGGGATGGAACCTGAGAGCCTGGGGATCAGAAGTATAGTCTCAGGTGACAGCCAGATCAATTGGTACTGCATAGTTCATACATTCTGCATCCTACTATGGTGAGTAACAACTGGAATATTTTTTTATTGAATAATTTTATTGGCGCTCTTAACTCTTATTACCATCCATCCATTGGTCCATTGTGCCAAGCGTATTTGCATCTATGCTCTCATCGACATTTTCAAAACATTTTCTTTCTGCTTGAGCCCTTGATATCAGCTCATTTCCCCCACCCTCCACCATCTGTCCTCCCTCATAAACCCTTGATATGCTATAGATTATTATTTTCATACCTTACATCCTCCTCTCTCTCTCTTCACCCACTTTTCTACTTTTCATCATCCTGGGAGGGGGCTATAGATTGATTCTTGTGATCGATTCCTCCTTCCCTCCCCCATCATCTCATAATCCTCCTAGTATCTCAATTCTCATTGTTATCTATCCTGGATTCCCTGTGTTTCTGGCTCTTATCTGTAGCAGTGTGCATGCTCTGGTCTAAAGTTTGTGAGAAATAGTGTAAGGTGCACTCTCAGCCTCCCACTTTCCAGGTGAAGGCATAAGGATAAAAATCAAAAGATACATAGAAATACTTGGACCAGTGAACAGATAGAGAACACAAACATTAGTCTTCTTAACCCTGAGACCAAAAAATCTAGATAGTGCCTGGCTAGCACTAGCACCTGCTATGAAAAGGATTACATTAGAGGGTTCTGAGTAAAGTGGAAGAAAAATGTGGAACTCAAAATCATAAACGAGATCAGACTTCCTGGTCAGATAGAAAATGGTGAAACCCCTAAGACTGTTCTCCTTAGTCATCCTTGAGATTTGGATTGGACTCAATATTCAGTCAAGTATGTAAAGAGAATCATAACCCTTGCAAGATATCCAGACCTTTGAATCACCAACCATTGAAGATTTTTTTTTTAAAGGGCACCATTTAACCTAGGTCAAAGTGCAGAGAATTAGGAAGGAAAGAGGCTAGAAAGGAAACAGGAAACAGAGGAAGCAATAAGTGATGGAATATTGAGAAGATTACAATACATGCGATGGAGTGAATTGCTTAATAGAACATTGATCATCCGCTCTGTTATCCTTCACACAAATCACAATGAAGTGTGAATAACATCAAGAACATTATTCACGAAGACAGCAAAAGTTCATTAGAAAGACAGGAAAGAAAGAAAAAGTGGAAGTCAGAAGAGACTCTGAAACTTGCTCTTCATCTTCATTGCTAAAGCAAATGAAAAAAAAATGATGAAGTCAAGAAGCTGAATAGAAAATTTCAAAGGGAAGCTTCAGAAGACAAAGTCGAATATTATAATGTCATATGCAAAGACTTGCAATTAGAATATGAAAGAGGAAGATCACACGAGACACATCTGAAAGAACTCAAGGAAAAATTCCAGCTTTGAGTTGCAATCTTGAAAGATTCTATCAGGAAAATATTGCAAGGAATAGTGTGAGTATGTGGTTTGCAGAAGTCTATGGAGGACAGTGGGAGCCCAGGATACATTTGTGGGCTCAATGTAGGAAACAGGCCCCCAGTGATTTCCTTCTATCCATCATAAAGGGATGGGAGGAAAGCAATCACCAAACAGAATGTATGGGAGGGAATCTATAGAAGATCAAAATGGTCAACCTGACTTGAATGGTTGAAACTTTCCATCAGTTGATTCCTTCTCTGATACACATCAGGTCTGATCTGGTTTTCAACATTTTCCATACAGCTTTTGTTTCTTTATATGGTTTGTTCAGTTGTGCTATGTCACTGGGGGTAAACCTCTTGAATTTTTATTGTATGTTTTCTTATTTTTCAGTATATGAATCCCAGGATTGATCAATGGATGGACAAAACAAGTAGTTAAGGGTTTCTGGGTGTTAGAGTAGTGGGGGTAGAGGTGTGTGGAACTGATGTAAAGGAGTTCAAGAAGGAAAAGAATGTCTTAAAACGGATTGTGGTAGGAATTGTACATTACTGCTTGATATGATTGAACTATGTAATAATATATCTGTTAGTCCATGTAGACTAGAGAAACAAATTCATAGACACCCATATAGATATAAGGGTACAGTTTATATACAAGAGGTATGGAACATTGAGAAAACATCCCAACCCACTCCAGTCTAAGGTCTTAAGATCAATATTAGCTAACATGTTCGATACCAATCTATAGTCTCCTTCCGACTCACGAAGTCACAGACCAATGGGTACAGAGTCCAAGTGCTGGAAGGAGTCTCACTATGGCTCCTTGTCAAAGCTCAGGTTCCATTGACAGCATCCAGTGGTGGTAGAAACAACTCAGCACTGGCAGGGGTCTCCACATGACTTCTCCAGCTTCAGAGGTCTGCTCCATCAGGGTAAGGCCATGTGGCTTCTCCTCCAGCTCCTCGTACACTGCCATCTTGTCTTGTTCATAGGTTGTCTTCTCAGAGACTGACTCCAAACAATTGGGGAGATGGCCTCTCATCTCCATGAGGGAAATATCATGAGATTTCCCAGAAGTCTCAGGAGAAAGCCATGCCCACACGAGACCTCATTGGCTACTCAATGGTTATCTCCAGATTAATAGGCTAGACTCCACCCCTACATCCCAATCATGAAATTGGCATCATGAATACATGACTGCTACAATATCTGTATTAGTTGGCAATATTAAAAAACCCTGATATAGTAAAACATAAAAAGATGAAGAAGAGAATACAGTCACTGTAACAACAAGAATTAGTTGGCATCCCAGTATTTTAGGAGATAGCATAGGAGTAAAAATCATTCATGCTGAATGGATAAATTCAAGCTGTACCGAAATCATTAGCCCAAAACAAGACTCCAGGAATTGAAGAAATTTCAATTGAAATATTTCAACAAGCTAGTGAAGCACTGGAAGCGCTCACTTGTATATGCCATACAATTTGGAGGAGAACTACTTGGCAAACTGACTATTTGTACCATAAAATGAGTACTATATTTGCACTCCTTTCAAAGAAAGGTGACTCAACAGAATGCAAGACTATAGAACAATATGACTGATATAACAGACCAATGAAAATTTAAGATCATCCAACAATGGCTCCAGCAATACATCTGACAGGAAGCTGCCAGATGTTTAGGCTGAATACAGAAGAAGATGTGGACCAAGGGATATGATTGCTGATGTTAGATGGATTTTAGCTGAGAGCAGAGAATACCAGAAACATGCTCTTTGTGTTTTGTCAACTAT
This sequence comes from Nesogale talazaci, assembly GCA_004026705.1. Classification (NCBI taxonomy): domain Eukaryota; kingdom Metazoa; phylum Chordata; class Mammalia; order Afrosoricida; family Tenrecidae; genus Nesogale; species Nesogale talazaci. The sequence continues at coordinate 116,853 of PVJH01001847.1, read as the reverse complement.
GCTAAGGCATTTGACTCTGTGGATCATAAAAAATCATGGATAACCTGAAGACGAATGAGACTTCCATAACACTTCCTTGTGCTCACGAGGAACTGGGACATGGATTTAGAAACAGTTGTGTGATCCGAACAAGGAAGAGTGCATGTTTAAAATCAGAGAGATGTGTGTCTGTGTCAAGGTTTTATCCTCCACCATATTGTTCAATATATATGCTGAACAAAATCATCGACAAAGTGGGATTATTGGAGAAGAATGTGTCATCCAGCTTGGAGGAAGGTTTATCAACAACCTGAGATATGCGGGTGACACAACCTTGGTGACTGACAGTAAGGATTGAAGCCCTTGTTGATGAGATCAAATTTTACATCCTTCACTATGAATTGTGACTTGATGTGAAGAAGACCAGAATTCTCACAACTGGACCGGATAGCTTCATAACGGCTGGAGAAAAGACTGAAGTTGTCAACGATTTTATCTTGTTTGGATCCACAATCAATGCGTATAGAAGCAGCAGTCAAGATTGCAAAGGACCGGTCTTATTTGGTAAATTTTCTGCATAAGCCCTCTTTTGAGCACCGAAAAGCACGTGTGATACTTTAAGAACTAAAGCGCCCTGACTCAAGTCATGGTATTTTACTTCATATGAATGTTAAAGTTAGATTTTGAACAAAGGAGATTGAAGAAGATTTTGAATTATGGCACTCGGAAAGAAAATCGAAAATATCATGTGCGACTAAAAAGACAAAGTCATCTGTCTTGGCAGAAACAAGGCCAGAGTGCTCCTTAGAGGCAAAGATAATGAGAGTCTGTCTTACATGTATTGAACATGCTTTTGAGAGAAGGTCACTTCCTGGAGTAGGATATCATGTTTGGGAACATAAAGAGGTCCCATTAAAGAGGAAGGCCGTCAATGAGAGAGACTGATCCAGCGGCTGCAGCAATGGGCTCACGCATAGGAAGAATTGTGAGGATGGCACACGATGAGGCAGAGTTTCCTTCTGTTGAGCAGAAGGTTGCTAGAGGTTAAAATCTACTCATTGGGCACCTAAGAACAAGTCACAATAAAAATCTAACTAAAAAAATATCTTGAAACTTTTCCTTCTGCTTGCCCACATAATGATTTATCCGAAGTTCTTTTTAAATAAACATACCTTTGAGTCCAGTCTAAAGAAAGAACTTTCTTTTGCACAGGGAAGACTCGAAGAAATGACCTGAGGGCATTCCTCCTTCAACTACCCCAAAACCCAAACCAAACTCATTGCCACTGGATGGATGCCAACTCATCATGACGCTATAGGCCATGATGACCTGTCCCTGTGCATATCTGAGATTATTATTCTTATTAGGAGTAGAAAGGCCCTTACATTTAAACTACACATTGGATTCTGGAGAATTAAGTTCTGTAGCTACAGGAAGAAAAAGCTAAGGGCAACTCAGCATGCCAAGGTCAATTTTTATGAGGAGGCCAGGCATGCTTCCATCCTCCATTTTTCTTATAACATCTGACACCAATGGTCCCTCTGGTCACTCACTGAAGTTTTCAGCTGGGTTGAATAATTCTCTACAATGGCCACACAGAACTCACACACACACACACACACACACACACACACACAAGCAATCATGATTGTGGGGCTTAAGGAGGTTACCTCGCTGCCTTTTAAGACTACAACTATTCAGACAGAACAACCTCTTTTCAGCTGTAACCTCAGGCAGACCTTTCTCTGTTCATTTTCAAGGCTCAGTGCCTTGTTGCATCTTGTGACTTTCATATTTGACCTTGGAACTAGAACTGTTTTTGAACACTTTCCAATTCTCGTATTCTAGGATTCTATGACTTCCCATTTCTGCTCTGTCTGTGTTTTCTTATTCATCCCTCTTGTCCCATTTCCTTAATTCTCAAGGATTTCTGTTCCAAAGGAGCAAGTTGGGTACAGAAAGAAGTCATCTTTGAATAGACCTGGTTAGCTCCAGATGGGTCAATGACCTCCCAGGAACAAAGCAATTAACTCCTCTGCTTATGCTGGGAAATTGCTTGAAGATCCCGTGTGAGAGGAGATGATAAATACAAATGTGGAATAATTAGTCCATGGGTATTTCTTCTTACATCGTTACAGACGTAAGTACATCTGTGAAGCATGTTCTTGCCTGAAGCCTTAGGAAGCCTCATTAACTATCTCTACAAGATTTTAGAGATGAAAGGTGGCTAGTGAGAGTCAAACATCATCCTGAGGACCATTTGATCATGCCCATCCTCAGGCTGCACTGATTACATGGCTGGACTGACGTCACTTTCTGCAGTTAACAGTTCTTCTGCCCCAGGAAAGATGTAATGGGAGCAGTGACCCATTTAAAAGCACACACACACACACACATCCCAAACAAAAAAACAGAAAAACAGACTTTGGCTCCAAGGGCCTTGCTTAGTCATGTGTTCTGAGGACTCAGATCCCAATGTGTATTAACTTCCTAAATGAAATGTCTTTAAATTGAAGTCAGGTAGAGTGGTAGATGATTTATAAACAACAGTATAGCTTAATGCAATTTTTCTTTTTCAATTCCCTTTCCCCTATCCTATCTCCTTACCAATCCTATCTCCCCCACCAATCTTCTACCTCTCCCTTTCTCATTTTCATCAAATAGAGTTGGTCATCAGGAAAAACAGTAAAAAGTGGGACTAAACTTACTTTTGTTCTCTTTGCAAGCTGTGTGTCCTTTGTTCCTGTCCTCCTTCTACTCCCCAAACCTTGGCCTCAACTTATTTTCCTTCTCTTTCTTCTTCAAAACTGCTTTCTTGTCATTTCTAGCTTACAAAAACTTGCCACATCCTCTCATGTGAATATTTCATTCATCCATTTCTATATTTATTCATTCATTAATATTTTTAGTACCTATTTACATATCTGCTTCTAGTGAGCAATGAAGTAAGAACTTTCTTTCAGTGATTACATTTTTTCATACTTGTCCTTAGGTTGATGCTCTTTCCCAGATTACCTCCTTAAGCTATGTTCTCACGTCCTCCCAGGGAATGTGTTCTCATTCCATATTTTATTCCTGAGGGCTGTGAAGGTTATGAATTGCACGACTCCAAGAAACATTGGAATAGTGGCACATTCTACAACCACTGTCTTGCTTTTCCTGGGAAATCTCATCGAGCAGTATGTCCAGGATTCCAAAATCTCTATATCCAGGTCTCTATTACTCTTGAATTCTAGTCTTATATATCTTTCAATTTTTTGTCATTGAGGTAGCATGCATGTAGTAAATTATGTTAAGGGCATTCATCTTCCATGTATAGCTTGGGGTCTTTCCACACATTGGTACTCAAACGTTTACTTTCTATCCAGTTTGAGAGATGAAACATGCTTCATACTTGGAGGTCTCCACGTGTTCCACAGTACAATATTCTAGAGGTTATCATATAAAAATTTTGTGGCATGAATCACTTTTGCCTGACATTGAACTCATATTCATGGGATATACTGTTGATATCCTCGTGTGTGTGACTTCTTTCAGTTAACACAAAAATCTAAAATATTTATCCTTCATTCTTGCACATATTAGTGGTTAGCCTCTTATGTCTATTGGATTATGTCTGTCTGTAGATCTTGCTGGAAAATCTAAAGCTACTTATCTGAACCCAAAGAGATTATTTATATATTTTAAAATATGGCTAATAGTCCACATACTTTTTACTGACCTTCTGATTATATCTCTCCTCAGGCTGTATTGATTACATGCCTGGGCTGATGTCTCTGTCTGCAGTTAGCCATTCTTCTGCATGTATGCTTGTCAAGATATCACATAGTTAAAAATCAAAAGACTTAATTCAGAATTCAAGGAGTGCTGACATCCTTATTATTGTTGTTACTATGACTAGGTGCTGTCTGGTGAATTCTGATCATAACAACTGCATGTACAAGACCCCTGTACTATTCTCAAAATTGCTATTATATTTAAAGCCATTGTTGTAGCCACTGGGACAATCTATCTAGTTGAGAAACTTACTCTTAAAATTTTTTTTTGAACTGTGATACATGATGTCCTATCCCAGGGACTGGTCTTTCCTGATGACATATTATGTTAGACTGGATAGACTAGAGACACATATGAATATAGGAAAGAACTTTATATATAAGAGGAATTGAACATTGAGAAAACATCCCAGCCTAGTCCTGAACAAGTTCACCTGTTAGCTATTAGTCCCTATGTCCAACACCAATATATGAAGCTCCCTTCAGACTCATGAAACACATGTAATAATGCTGAATGCAGGAATTTTACATGCCAGTGGGTGGGAAATCTTGTGCATCCCGTGGTATTATAAACATCTCAGCTCTGGCAGGAGTCTCCATGTGTCTTCTCTGGATCCAGAGGTCTGGCTCCTTCAGTCTCTCTCCAAGTGTCTTCTCCACAGGGTTGTTTCACAGGGAGTTAGAGGGGCGGTGGGGGTGGGGTGGGGGTGGGGAGAGAGAGAGAGAGAGCGTTCCACCTCCAAGGAGGAAATACAGGAGTTCCTAGAATTCTCAGGAGAAGAACAGGTCCACACAGAGATCTCATTGGCTATGACCTGATTTACAGACTGGACTCCACCCCTTCACTCAGAATTCTCAGACTGACACCTGATTATTTAACTAGCTACCATCTGTTGTCAATTTGACATTTTCACATAACTCTTTAGCCATACATAATTTTCAAACAAACAATATTAAAATCATATTTGCACTGAACAGGATAAAACTAAAATACATGTAATTCAGTATCTGCAACTCTCATCTAAACATAGCATTCTATAACGAACAGCATAACAATATTCATACATAGTTCTTTCAGTTAAGTAACACCTACACCTTAATCTTATAGATATATTCCCCCACCTATGGAAGTTGGTAAGCCAGCCACTTAATGCCTTTATGCTCCCAATTTTGGGTTTCAATTTCTATGCTGCCCACTTACGTCAACCCAGTTCTCTGAGGAGACAATCGTATTTTTTGACATGAAGAATTTTCATTCCAGTTGGAACCGCATGAAAACCACATCCATAAACAAAGTCAAATCAGGAGAGGCCATCCAGTCTGCAGCAATATGCACTAGTTGACAGGCTGAAAAATCTTCTCTTGATCTGGTTGAGTTCTGGTCAACTCAATGTAGGCTGCCTAGGTCTTACCAGAGAACCCATTGGTCCTCTTGACTTTAGATCATGGACATTGTAACAAATTCTCCACAAGTCTAGCACTCTTGTGCTAGGTCATAGACTTCAAACCAGTCAACTCACCCTTGTCTTTTCTGTAAACCAGGTCCTATAAACCAGGTCTACAGGTGTCAGTGTTCAGACTCAACCCATTTCTTTATTGCTGCATTTCTCCCACTTTAACTCAATAAATGAATCTAGGTGGTCACCTAGAAAGCATTTCAACCTGCCCACTCACTTTCTTTAATATTCAGTCCTAGAGAAAGGCTTTGTTCATGGTTCGTGATTTTTTCCAGTTACTGGCATAAACCATGCCTTAAAAATTCTATAATCCAAAGAGTTTATTTTTCTCCAATCTGCCAACAATGAGGCAAGACTCTTTGAATACAAAATATCCCAAGTATTCCAAAGCACTGGCCGTGGCTTATATTTTCAGAGCCTTTGCAGTGTCCTAATCTCATCTAAAGATCAAATTAATGTCTGAGGAAAGTGGGCTTACAAGCTCTCTATTTTCATATTTCTCAAAATCATTTCTATAAATCCTTGTATTAACAATAATGCACAGAAAAGTCAGTATATACAAAGTAGCATCAGATACTCAACTCAATTCTTAAAACAGTCAAGCTCCATCCTTATCAAACCTATCTAAATCTTTATCTGAACAATTCTATTTATGCAAAATATGGGATTAAGTTTCTTGAGATATCAAACTAGAGCCAGGTTTTCTGTCAGCCCTTTTGACCTTCTGTCAGCAATTTTCTTTCACCAGCATGGTCTCTGAGAAATTCTAGGAGCAATATCTACCCTTGAGCTAAAAATATATATTCACAATATTTATTTTTGTCATTCACACAGGAATAATCAAAGACTGGAACCAAACAAAACTTTAATTTCCCGTATTTTTTTCCAGAAAACAACCCAGTACACTGCATGGACATATTTCACCCCAGGCTAGCCAAAGAAGGAAAACTACCATGAGGCGGAGTCAAATAAGGATCTATCTGTTCTCAATATTCATGATTTGGTAACATAATGTATGTGGCAGTCATGTGCTTATGTTAATTTTATGATTGAGATGTAGGGGTGGAGTCTGGCCTGTTAATCTGGAGATAGCCATTGAGTAGCCAATGAGGCCTCTGTGTGGGCATGGCTTTCAGTTGAGACTCCTGGGAAATCTCACGATATTTCCCTCGTGAAGATGAAAAGCTATCTTCCCCAGTTGTTGGGAGTTAGTTTCAGAGATGATTAATCACAGGCAACACAGAATGGCGGCATCTGGAAGGCTGGAGTAGCCAGTGGAGAAACCACACGGCTTTGCCCTGATGGAGCTAGACCTCTGAGGCTGGGGCAGCCACATGGAGGCCTCTTCCAGCGATGAGTTGCTTCTGCCAACATGGGATGCTGTTGATGGACCCTGAGCCCTGGAAGCGAGGAGACATGGGGAGACCCCTGTCGGTGCCGGGACTCTGTAGCCACTGACCTGTGACTTCGTGAGTCAGAAGGAGACTTTATGGACTGATTTCGGGCATATGGGTTAATATCCGACTTGTGACTTTGAGCTGGACTGGGCTAGGATGTTTTCTCAATGTCCTGTTCCCCTTGAATATAAACCCATTCCTTATATCCATATGCGTGGCTTTGAAATTTGTTCTTCTAGTCAATCCAGACTAACTCAATGTATTAGTCTGGGCAGACTAGAGAGACATTCAGGGAGATTCATAAATATATAAGAAAGAGCTTTATATACAAGAGCAATTGAATATTGAGAAAGCATTCCAGTCCAGTCCAGATCAAGTCCATTACTCTAATATCAGTCTGATATCAATATATAATGTCTTCTTCAGATTCACGAAATACATGCAATGATGCTAAATGTAGGAAGATCATTGACTAGTGAATGGGAAGTCTTGTGAATCCATTGGCATTGGCAGCATCTCAGTGCTGGCAGGCATCTCAGTGTGACTTCTCCAGCTCCAGAGGTCTGGTTTCATCACATGTCCAAAAGATGTGAGACAAAATCTCACCATCCTTGCTCATTTGTCCACTCTAATCTTTGCTGCCTATTTTATATTTGTGGAAGATTTGTCTGAGTCACAGTGGTATTATTATTATTTTGTATAATATCTTAGCTTTTAATAATTCTAAATAAAATGATTTTGCTCTGTGAGGATTAGGTAATATATTGGGGTCTACTTATTTTTTTTTGCATTTAAATCTGAGTTAATTTATTGGGAACTATAAGGCTTTGATAGTAAATTGAGTGAACTATCTCTAGGCATCTTGTCACTTTTAAGAACAGCGAAAATGTTAATGTAAGCAAATAAAAGAAAATGAAATTTGAACACTAGTCGCCTTCATTCCAAGTAAGTATTAGATGTACTGTATTGACAGAGTAGTAAATTGTTCATTTTGCATAATCTTAAAGTTTAAATCTAATGTGTTTTGATGGCTTCACTGAAGCTGAATTAAACATGCTAAATATTTAGATAGGAAGGAAGAAAAATCTTGAGATTTAGGGAATAGGGCCTATTAAATCTCTCACTATAGGAATACATGTAAGAATTTGGAAAAGGTGATGAATTGCAACCACCATGACCACCACCTCCATAACATATACAATTATATAATATGATATATATTTTAATATCACTACTATCAAACATACTTAATAATTAGCAAAATTCTAAATCTTCCCACACCAAAAGTTACCAAGTTAGCCTAATAGGGAGCATTTGTAGTAGTAACACATTTTACAAATTCCAATGACAGAGCAATGATTGTCAATGCAGAAATAGAAGTACTTTCCAGTTGATTTTGTGGTCATATATTCATTCTATAACACTGAGTGAAAGGAAAGCATGGGAGTCTCCTTCCTCGTTTTTCTGCTTCTTTGATGTAAATGAAGAAAAGAGATTGTAGAAGTGGAATCATGACAGAGATGGAGCATTTTCTACTGGCCAAACATATCTGCTGGCTATTGAGAATTTGAAGCAACATTAATACGTAGACAGCATTAGTCAAAGGAACAGGACTTCTTCTGGCTGAAACTTTATGCTACAGGATAAAAAGGAGAACTATATTTAATCTAACTAATGACAAAATGTAGGATGAACAATTCACCTAACTTCTCTGGGTCTGTCCCAGAATATTGCAGTTAGCAGGAGTGACTGCTAACCACTTATCTGCTTATTTGAGTTCACTTAGAAACACCTTGGATGAAAGACCTGGAAATCCATGATGGAACGATCACAGTCATGTAAACCTTCTGAAGTTTGGTTCTCTGACACATAGAAATCATGATGAGCTGAAATTGCCTAAATGACAACTGCTATTATTTTTAAGTGTTGCTAAATACATTACTGTTATTTTTAATTGAATGTCTATTGCACTTACTCTGTTTGGGGTATTGCATTAGGTATTGAATGAAACCACTTTCAAATCTGCTTACCCCTGTCTAATACTGTAAATTTTGAAGTTTGCCAGATTACATTATACTTAGAAATAAAAGTTGTCACAGTATGTTGAAATATAAATACTTTATACATTACCCATAATTGATAGGTTCCCCCCCCTTGTGGAAGTCACATACTTTGGTGCCAATTTCCTAGGCAAGTATCATAACCCCACCCCAATGCATATGTATGGTTATTCCTCAGAAATCTGCTATATATTCATAGAGCATCCAAATTATTGGCACATTAATATGAAACTTAAATGCCTCTCTTTTTTTATTTTTATTCAGGAGCTTACTTTGGTGACTGTTTCTGAGCTGGTTTCTTGCTTAATTGATTAAAATAAAGCTTTTCTATATCATTTTCATCCAGTCTTTATCTGTATTTTTAAGTAATATGGAACAAGACCTGGGATCATAATGTAAGAAATACATGCAGAACAGAAATAAGGCAATGCATCAGTATGACTTTCCCTTCTTCATCATAAAGATGAACTCGTATTTCATAATAAGAGTTGTTGACTTGCAGATAGAAGAACACAAAATGACACTGAAGGATTTCCATTCCAAAGGTAAAGGAGTGGAAATGTGTGATGGAAAAAATTGAGAATAGTACGAGATAGAAGCATTACTGATCATTCAGGAGTCAAATCTCTGTGTCACCTTGGTGGGAGAACTTGTGGAAGTTACTTGCATTCCCTGAACCTCTTTTGTGGAAATTGTAATATCTACTTCCTAGATGTGCTGGGCTGCTAACCAAACAGTCAAGCATTCAAGCTCACAATTCAAGCTGAACAATGAGAATTTCTAATCCTCTAAGAGTTGATAGCCTTGGAAACTCACCTGGGAAGTTCTCTTCTGCCCTACAGGCTAGCTATACATTGGAATTGACTCAATGGCAAATGAGTTACTTCCTAGGATTGATGTGAGGATAAATGGAATAATGTATAGGAAATGATAAAATAATTATTCACTCATTTATTGATCATTCGTCTATTCATCACCTACTATGAGATAAGATTCAGTGAGACAGCACAGAAGTTAGCAGACACAGTGGAGATGAATTGACACAGGGGATTGCAACAGTTGTGAGGATGATCTAAGACCAAGCAGTGTTTCATTCTGATATACATAGGGTCACCGTGAGTTGAAACCAACTTGACTACACCTAAAAAGAAAATTTGGTTTCCTAAGAAGTAACACATGCACAAATGAAGAAAATGGTTATAGTTTTAAACCTATATAAACAGATGTGGGTTATATACGTTCAGACATTCTTGGAATAAATGAATAATCAGTCCCTAATTTATAGTGCAGCCAGCATTCTCCTTAGAGGCAAGAGTGGCAGTAGGTTGTCTCACGTGTTTCAGACATGTTTTCAGGAGAGATTGGTTCCCAGAAAAGTAAACCACGTTTGGTTCAATAGCAGACCAGTGAAAAAGAGGAAGGTTCTCAAGCAGATGAATGACACAGTGGCTGCATTAATGGGCTCTAACAGTAGAACAACCGTGAGCCCGGGGCAGGACCAGACTTCATTCTGTTGTCCATAAGGTCACTAAGATTATTTACAGCACCGTGGGAGAGTTGGATGATCATGTGTTGAGTTTTCTGAAAATAAGAGACAAGCTTCTATTTCGTTACAAAAACTAAGGCTTCAAGGGGGACTGCTGTCGCGCTTGAAAGCAGGTTCTTCAGCTTCTGCCTTAGATAAGCACTGGATAAGAAAAATCAAATCATAACCCTCTCCCCCTTTTCCAGTTCCCCACACTGCACACTCGCTCTACCAGATGTTTCAGATTCCAAGAATGTTTGCATTGATTAAACATTCTATTTTTTGCTTGTTTCCCCATCACAGACCTTGAAAATGTTATCTTTACTTTTATTGCTTGAGATCAGGGCTATTTCTGGAAGGTGTGGGGTTCAAGGAAAAATTACATCTTGTGTTCTATCCTCGCCTGTTTTTGTTTTAACCATCCCCGTCCCCTCAAGCAGGTGGAAGTTAAAGTGACTTCAAGGACTGTTGATTTGGTGAAGAGTGCATCTCAAATCTATCCCTGCAGGATTCTGCTTGAATGATGAACAAAGGACTTTTGGAATTTTTGGAATGACTTTTGGCATTTCATTAAGAATCAGGTGGTGGCACAGTGGGTCATGCATTGGGCTGCTCATAGGAAGGTCAACCATTTTGAAACCACTAGCTGCTCAGTGGAAGAAAACCAAGTCTTAAAGAGTTCCAATCTCGGGAACCCACACAGCAAGTTCTAATCGACCCTGCCTTACAGAGTCCCAATGAGTTGGAATTGACTTCATGACCGTGAGTTTTGAGTCTGAGCTTAGCAGGTAGCAGTTTGGGCCTGTGGAAGGACAGGATGTATGGAATGGATGGGAGTGGCCATATTTCCATATACTGATGGGAAAAAGTAAATGACATCACAGCTGAGAAGCCAGCTTTGGGACCACAAGCTCTATAGATTAGTTCCCTGTGATCAGGCAGTTTAATTTCAGCTAGAAACAACCGTCATGACACAGTACTTAGGACATGGCCTTCTGACTTCCCTTCAACTAATGATTTGAAGCTGCTCCATAGGGTCTTCATGAGTCAGAGTTGACTGGATTGCCATGAATGAGTGATGGAGTATTAAAGGAACAAATGGTGGACTTTGAGCCAGGCCATTTGACATAAAACTAGAATCTACCCTTTTCTAACTCTCCAGCTTTGGGCAAGCCGGTTTCTTTATCTATTAAAAATGTGAGTAATTGCACTTATGTCAGGAAATTCCCATTTCACTATCCTTATGAGTGTTAAATGATATCATAAAATTTCAATACAGCACTTGGCACGCCATTCACCCTGTCTTTTTGAAAGCAGTTGTTGTCATGTGACATCCCGTGCTCCAAAATTCTTTAGAATGTATTTTTACCCATTTTTAGGCTAAACTGAGTTTCTGAAATGCGAGTCAAGACTGTAAAATGGACAATAACAGGAATGTTTTTTTAAAGTTTCCTACATTGATGTTTGTGTAAAATAGGTGAGATTTGCTTGGCTTGAAGACTCGTGGTCATAGGAATGCCTGCTATTACAGGCTGTCCAGCCACTTCTGTCTCATATCTGCCACAAAAGGAAGCACTGCCCTTCCCTACACCATCTTTGCTATGGTTGCTTTGTTTGAGCCCATTGTTTTTTTGCTGTGTCAACCCATCTTGCTGGGAAGCTTCCTCTTTTTTGCTGACCCGGTACTTTTTCAAGCATGCTGTCCTTTTCCAGGGACAGGCCCATCCTGAGAGTATGTCTAAAGTAAGTGAGATGAAGTCCCCATCCTTACTTCTAAGCAGAATTCTGGCCGTACTTCTACTGGGACAGATTTGTTTATTCTTCTGGAAGTCCACAATGCTTTCAATATCTTCCACCAAAACTATAATTCAAATAACTTCACACAGTCCCCATTCCAATTATGAATGCACCGTTGGAGCTGTTTCTTCTCCTTTTGGGTCATACCCTCTCTCCACAGGAAGGCCCCCAAACTTTACTCCTTGAGGATGTGAGGAGGCAGCTGATCCTCTGTAGTACTTTGAGTTGTTTCCAGTCTTTGGGGTTCATCTTTGGGCATTAGATCAGAATATGTTCCATCATGATTCATAAAACTTTCAGTGGCTACTTCCTCAGAAGTCAATTGCCTATTCCTTCTTCTCAGCTTGCTGTTAGCCTGGAAGCTCTTCTCCATCCTGTTCACCCTCAACTGCCCTGCTGGCATTTAAAATATGGGCGGCATAGCTTCTAGCATCATGGCAACATTCAAACCACCACAGTATGACCCAGTTACCACCAAGGAATGCCTGGGGCGGCTTTTACCTCCAAGTCCAGTGTGAGTCCATGACATTATTTCTTAGCTGCTATCTAATGGGCCTCTGACTCCTCATGATACAAAGTCTGCCAAGTCTGGGCTATTCCTGTGGTTAGTTGCAGATTAGACGGCCATAACTTATAGGATTTTTAGAGGCTAGTTTTCAGACCAGATCAACAGAATTTTCCTCCTACTCGTAACTCTTTAAGGAGGCAGAAAGTCTCATCTTTTCCCCATGTAGCAGATGGCAGTTTCAAACTGCTGCCTTTGTGGTTAGCAGCCCAACTCGTAACCCACTATACAACCAGATTTCCATGGAATTACTTAGAGGACTGGTACAGATGCAGTCTCCCAGACTCCTGATCCTAGATCTGCAACATCAAAAACATCTGGGGAAGGCGCCTGGAAAATAATGTTAACTTACTAAGCATACTTGAAGACTGTTGTGCAAAGCAAAGATTAAGAACCACAACTTTAAGCTTTACCAGTCATTTATTACTTAGCCTGATCATAGCATTTGAGCACAGTTTTTATTATTATAATTATTTTTGGTGTGTGAAAATAAATACAGCAAAACATCTACAAATCAACACTGATGGGTTGATTTACCTTGTCTTGGTATTCTCATTCCTCTGACCCATAACGTTTCACACTATGAACTTTTCCTTAGCATTACCACCAAACATTCAGTCTTATATATTTAATTCCTTAAACAAACACAGTATTCAAGGTCTTTCTCAGTATTATGCATTGAGTTAAACTACTGTTTAAAGATGACTTCATGCACTGCAGTCAGGCACTGCCAAGTCTTTGATTGTGACTCATAGTACAACAGGTCAAAACAATCTGGTCCTGAACCATCCCATTCACAATAGTTGTTATGTTCGTGTCCATTATTGCAGTCACTGCGTCAATTCAGAACATTGAATGTTTCCTCTTCTTTTATTGACCTCCTACTTTACAGAGAATAACATCCTTCTCCAGGGACTGGTGCACATGTCCAAAGTCCATGAAATAATATCACACCATCCCTTATTTCTATGGGGGATTACTTCTGAGAAACTGGACTGCTCACCACTTATATCTGCTAATTCTTCAGGCAAGCCAGAGAGTCCTTCAATATTGCTACTCTAGGCTTGAATTTTTAAAAAGAGTTCTATCGGCATAGAATTAAAGAGCATACGATTCAGTAGTTCAATCATATTAAAGAGTCACACAATCATCATCACAATCAATTTGAAAACATTTTATTCTTTCTCTTATTGTTATCAGCCCTCTACTTCCCCTCAACTTCCCCTGTCATACTCCAAAGAAACCATTATTCCAGTTACTATCTCTGTAGGTTTACCTGTTCTGGATTTCATATATAGAAAAACATACTGGCTGAGCCCCAGTGGCATAAGTGGTTGAGTGCGGGGCTGTGGCCTGTGCACTTGGCAGTTTAAATCCAGCGGCGGCTCTCAGGAGCCGGCGCTGGATAGTTCCCACTAACACCAGGGGCCACCGATGCCCCCCAAAAAAATTAAAAAAAAAAAGAAAATGAGAAAAGCATACCAAGAAATGAATAAGAAAACCTAACGATGATAGTAAAATAAAACAGAAAAAACTCAATCACAAAGAAAGCAGAAAATATTAAAGAACTAGAAAAAATTGTAAATGGGCCACAAGGGAGAGCAAATAATAAGATGTTAAATTTTAACCTCTCTGCATCCGCAATCATCCAGTTTCCAGGTCAGCTTGAGAAATGTTAGTGTTCTTCCCTAGTGTTTTTCTGATTTCAATCTCTACTCATTTTATAGTAATACTTTAAGTTTGATCTTACTTTGAAGAGGAAGCTCATTTCTAGTTTTATTTTGCACAGTATCAGACAGTATTGCATTGTCATTCACTATTGATCTGCCTCTTTCTACTTTCTAAGTCTGTAAGGGTCACTGAAAGCTGTCCACCATGGATGATCCTAACTTCGATGGTCTTTGAAACACCAGTGGCACAGCTTCCCCGAACATGCAAACCACAGTAACATACAAACCACCATAGTAGGACAAGTGACAGGCTGATGGTAGCTTCATGTGATAAATGATTCGAATTTAATCATCATTTCAGAGTTAGATATTACCGTATGTCCGGTCAGTCTTCTTCAAATGAATTTGACATTATATTTCACATCTCCCCTCCTTTCAGTGAGGATCCATCTATTGAGTGGTTGTTCAAAATGTCCGATAATGGTATCCAGACACAAGCCATTTTTGTATGTGTGGTCTTGTGACAAAGGAGCTAGGAGTTTGAAAAGGCAGCTAGTTGTGCAGTCCATTTCCTTCTCCAATTCTTGGATCTCCTTTGGCTAATGGGGCTGGATGGGAAGTAAAAATAGGAGTACCTGAAGACTCATTTGACTGACTTCATGCATTTGAGACTAAGTTCCTTTGCCTCATTAACAACGGCACATTCTGGGGATATAAAGAGGACTGACTGCAAGTATTTGAACATAGAACGAGTCAGTAAATTAGCCTGGACTTCCTAGCCCCTTTATTTCTTGGGTTTATACAAAATACCCAGAGAATATATTGTGATCATAGATTCCATTTTTGGTAATATCCTTGAGCCTGTCCTATTTGCTAGAAGTATACAAACAGGGATGAATCAACATAATATACTTTCTTGTTTTCACGTTGCTTTGTAAAGCTCAGAATGAGCCCTGGTGACATAGTGGTGACGAGTTCATCTGCTAGCTGCAAGGTTAGCAGTGTGAACTCACCAGCCTCTCTGCTGGTGAAAAAAAGAGGATTTCTTCTTCTGTGAAGGGTTTCAGTTTCAGACACCCACAAGGGTATTTCTACTCTGTCCTTTACAGTCACTACGAATGAGCTTCAATGTGATGACTTGGTTTTTGAAATGAGTTTTTGCAGTGAGCTTTTGTAATGTCAACTTACATGAATTGGGAGTCTGCTTTCTTCCCCATAGTATGTCTGTGATTACTCCCTGTGCTGTCTAACCACCCTCCTTAAATAAAGACAGAGAGCTTTAGTACCAAGTGCATAGCATAGATTTCAAACAATTTAGCAGGCTGTCTTGGAGTTCCTGAAACAAAGTACAAAGCCCAAAATAGATATCCTGGAAGCCAACGGGAAATGGCCACAAATAATTTAAGATTTCAGGACCCTCCTTTCATGGCCACAATTGAGTCACATGAATTTTTGATTTCTGCCACCCTGAAGGCTGTTTCCCATGGGTTGATTCATGTTCCCTGTTTCCTCTTTGAAGAAATAAAGGAAACGATGCTGATGACCTGAGTGATTACAGTCATCAAAGTAGTAAGAACTCATTGATTCCAGGCTCATGCACAAGTCTCAATGAGATAGTTCAGGTCTTTGTAACTTCCCTGTGAGAAGTCATCCATTTAGTAAATAATTATTCATTGGCTGATAAATGCCAGGCACTGTGTTGAACATCAGATACAGAAATTAACCAGAGATTGCTGCTGACATTAAATATGACTTGTCAGAGAAGACAAAAGTTGAACAAGGAATGCTGTAAAACATGAAGCTAATGCAATTGGGAACATAGCAGAACATTCTGATCTTCCCCATGGCCTTTCAAATGACCACTGTCCTGTGTAATCCAACCTTTTCAAAAGGTTGCCATGTTGGGTTGAATAGTATCCCCTGAAAATTCCTGTTCACACCAAATTTGAGATTGTGACTTTATTTGGAAATAGCATCTTTGTAGACTTAATTAAGTGAAGATGAACTCATACCTCATTAGCCCAAAGAAAACCGAAAAGCCAATGCCTGGGAGTTGATTCTGATTCATGGCAACCTCATGTATTACAAACTAGAACTGCTCCCTAGAACTTTTATTTGTGGCACCCAGGAGTTAGAGGGGACCCCCAAACCCAATGATCTGTGTCCTTAAGTAAAAGGAAATTGTATACACACACGGACACACACACACAGAGGGAGAGAGAAGACAAGCAGAGACTGAAGTTACGCCATCATAAACCAAGGAATGTCAAAGACCATCAACAACCACCAGAAGCCCCGAAAAGGCACAGAAACATTCTTTCTCTTTCTCAGAGCCTCCAAAAGTTACTATCCGGTGCTGACACCTTGATTCTGAGTTCTGGCCTCCAGAATAGTGAGAATATATATTTTTGAAACCACCAGGTCTATGCTAATGCGCTACAGTAACTATTAAATAGTTTTACGTTTGCTTTTGATAACTCCACTGTGTTGTCCATCCATTAACATAGGCTTGAACCTTCTAGAAAGTAAGCATGTGGAATGTTTCTGCTGATATTTGAAAACTGGATACTTCTAAAAGGGAGAAATGGGTAGGAGACAGTTTTTTTCAATAGCGTCACAAACATTCCGATGGTTTTCTTTCATCTTTGTCTTGAACGCTATTATTTTCTGATCAATTTATTCTATGGTTCTTACTACTTCAACACTGATCACTTCCACCGGCTGCTCTCTCTCACTTGAACTAGATCCCATATCCTTTCTGAAAAAGCCTTTGTTCTTTGAACATTCCTGCAGCCGACAAAATGGAGTTGTTAATTCCTGGTCTAGTGACTCACTGGTCCCATTCCCTCACAAAGGTTAATAAGAAGATGATATCTGTGTGAATATGTAAAAATGTTAGCTCCAATTATATTTATACATGTTGGGGTTTCTGTGCTGGCAGTGGTAAACCTAGTATGCTTTAAAAATTGCCATTCCTACTGGTTGAGGAGAAGGTTATGATTTGTTCAGTACTTTATAACTGGTTAGTATCAGAGCTGAGATTAAAACAAAGTTCCTTACATCCACCTTCCCACTGTGTAGGGTATGGATGGTGTAGCCATCATTTCACTGACTCCAGTGACATACAGGAGCCTTGGTGGCATAGTGGTTATGTGTTGGCTGTGATCCACAAGGTTGTAAGTTAGAAACCACCAGCTACGCCACAGGAGAAGGAGGGGCTTTCTACTCTCTTAAATAGTCACAGTCCTGAAAACTCACCCTGTCCTGTGGGGCCACTATGAGCCAGTATTGACTTGATGGCAGTGAGATACATACATGCCAGAGAATAGGGACTTCTCTCTCAAGTTAGTTTATCTGGGAAAAGAACGTTCGATTTCTCATCCCTTCTCCAAGCTATCTTATTAAGCAGATACCAGGTGGTGAGCTACAGATCACTCAGAACTGCATTCACTCAGAACTCGTGTGGCATTGGTTTGACATCCATGGAGAGACATATTTCCAAAGATGGTTGAACATTATTAAAGGTATGGAATGCCCTCCAGCCATCCTCTGGGATACATTTAGGGATAAACTTGTTTTATTAATTTTGCTATGTCTGTTGGGGGTCCTGGATATATCATCTTGGTGGGGGGAAGTTAGTGAAAGAAATGTTCTGACTGATTCATACTCTTTTCCCAGAACTGCCACATGCATGATTGACTGTGACTCCTGTGTACAGAACAGAACCAGAGTTGTTATTGGACCTGGGCACTAATCATACTGGCTTTAAATGAGGCACCCACTTCACTCTGCCAACTGGACTTCAACTCAAGTACAGCCACTCATTCCTACATCCAGGTTCTTCAAGAATGAAAGGAGGGGGAGTTCTGAATGGCTCTACCATGTCTCACTGGCACTATTGAAGTCAAGTTGATTAATCACTCTGGCCTCAGTTTCCTTATTTATGAAACAACGACCACTATATCCACTTCACAGAGTTCCTTTGAGAATTAGAAGCAACATATTTGAAGTGGTACTTGACAAGGAGAAAATGCCTTATAATTGAAAACTATGCTTCTAGTTAAAAATGAGATGACAGTTTGCATATCTTTCTTGATCACCTGGAATCGTGAATTGGAGGCAACTTCCCTTAGGCTTAGTCATTTATTTAACAGGTAAAATATCTTTGAGTCACTTTTCAATCACAGTTTTTGGCTGTTGTTCCTTTGCTTATTATGTACCTGGACTTTCCCAGGAATCTGGGTAGCTGAAGATGATCACGGTCTCACCCTTAGCTTTAGACACTCGATTGTGTCTGGCCTGGAAGGCCACTCTCTTCAGGAAGTCCTACACTAGCCAGGCCGCTCTGGTTTCAGAGGGCTCATGCCTTGGAGAGGATCTCAAGACAGAGAAACGAAAAGGAAAAGAAATTCCAGATCCGCTGCCATTGAGTCCATTTCAACTCAAAGCAACCTCATAGGACAGAAGAGAACTGTCCCAAGGGGTTATGTATATTGCCATGGGAGTGGAAAACTTTATTTTTCTTTAATGGAGAGGCTATCCCTAAGAGCAGTTTGTATCATTAAAACGATGGAGGAAATCTCAGTGTGTTGTCAGATCTCTCTGAGAGAGAGAGAGAAAGAGAGAGAGAGAGAGAGAGAGAGAGAGAGAGAGAGAGAGAGAGAGAGAGACGGAGTTTCAGCTTTTAACCTCATAGCATTCTTTTTCTGGAGTACTTTTTGCATGTGGGTTGGTAGGGTGCTCCCATTTGTGCATATTTCTGAGAAGAGAGGGTGCCATTTCCCTTCCTATCTAAGTGGAATCTTCATTGGGCTGTAGGATAAAGGCTGGACTGCTAACTACCAGGTTGGTAGTTTTCTCTTCAGGAGAAAAATGAGGATAAGTACTGCCGGTAAAGATTTACTGCCTTGGAAATCCTATTTAAGGTCACTCTATGAGTTGAAATCAATTTAGTGGCAATGGGTTTGATTTGGTGTAAAAAGAAAATGACTGATACATTATTGTTGCTCTTGTGTGCCATCTACTGGCTTTCTGTTCTTTGTGACCCTCTAGGACAGAATAGGGCTCCCAGGCTGAAACACTCAGGCACTCAGGAGCAGATTGCCACATAGTTCTTCCGTGGCTGGAACTTTTAGTTCCAGTTGAATGTTTAAACCTTGTACCACCAGATCTTCTTGGTGCATTATTAAACTTGCTAAGAGTCTGACATAATCTGTTATCAAAGGAGAATCATTCTTGGTATCTTATTTAAGACTTCAGTTTAGGTAAACCGCTAGCTATCCAATTATGCAAAATGAGGTTCATTGGGAAAATGAATAGAGTAATTTATAAATAAATAGAGAATTATAAATGAAACTATATAATACATAAAAGCACACAAGTTTCAGTCTGGACAACTGACCGGGAAAGGACACACCATTTAAACTGAGAACATTTGTGTTGGGTCTTTCCTCTGTTTCATATAAGTACTATTATGTTGGGCAAGACTTGGACCACCATGACCTCACTCATCTATAAGAGGAGATAATAAAACCTGTCCTACCGGAAAGACTAAGTGTGGTGATCAAATGAATTTAATGTCTGCAAAAGTGCTCTATAAATATTATTATCGGGTAATGGCCCAATTAAAACAATAGGCTTATTTGTGCATGCTGTGTGTATAGCTGATCTTGATCTCCAACTCTATTGAAATCAGCTAGTGCTTTCATATGGAAAATGAAAGAAAAGTATTTGCACAACTGCACTCTTCATACATGGCAACTTTTGGTCATTTCCCAATGAATTCAGGGAGGATTTAGCAGCTGAAGTAATTTCACTGCTTCATTTGCCTTCGAAACCTCAAGTCATCTGGCAAATTATAGGGTCAGAGTGGCTAAGCATGTGACGCCACCAAGGAAGACATTGTCGAAGATCCCCGGGGCCCACATGCCACCAAGAAGTCAGTTGTTTTCATCACGGTTAAAAGCAGGCTTGGAGAAGCTAAACAAACTCAAAGAGCCTTTCTGCTTTCAATCCCCTAAAGCCTGAGGAGGAAATTAATTTGCTTGAGCTGGCTCAGGGACTCTGTGGTGTAGTGGGGTTAGGGGGTACGGCTGGCGGTGGTGATGGATGGGTAGGAAATGCTTCACGAAGAAGTTTCACGACGCTCTGTGTCTGCACTGCTGGAATCAGAAGCAGCTAGCACAGGACACAGAGAACGCGATGTGTTCCTCCTTTGACTCCGTTCCTTGATCTTCTTCTTGGCAGGAAATGCAGCATTTGTCTCCCTAATAGAGCTCTTGAAAGATTACAGCCAGCATGTGGGCTCATGCAGGAAACACACCTTGCGTGGTTTTCCTTCATTACATGATAGTGGTGGATTTGTATCAGGACTGTGAGGTATGAATTTCATAGTGTGCCCAGTTGAAAGATTAATGCTGACATGATTTTTAAATTCTTTCCCATCTATGAGCCTTGATGTTAGAAAACCAGGAATGTGCTTATTCACTAAGGAACAGGATTAAGCCCTCATGGATGTCAGGAGGGGGTGGAAGTGGAGGCAAGGAGCTTGTTTGAATGAATTGACAGCAGAATCTTATAGGTTTTATTCAGTGAGATCTCCTGACACAGTGGTGAAGCACTCCGCTGCTCACTCAAACTAGATATTGGTGACTCAAACCCAAATTTGCTCCCTGGGAGACAGAAATGATGGAATGTTTCTCTAAAGATTTACTGTCATAGGCACCCTGTCCTATAGGGTCAGTGTGACTTGAAATCAATTCAATAACAATGGACTTTGTGTGTGTGCTTTATTTACTCTGTTGGGAATTAATTTTTCTCATTCAATTATCAGAACAAACTTATGACAGAGGTGTCACTCTGGAGTTGATGGACGGTGTCAACAGTTAAAAAACATTGAACTGCTAAGCACAAGGTTGGAGGTTCAACCTCACCAATAGTCTCCTGGGAAGTAAGGTGTGCTACTCTGGGTTGACTAGAGAAATGCATCCACAGGCACTCCTTTGTGCATAAGAGAGAATCTAATATCGAAGAGCAAATATACATTAAGAAAACATCCCAGTCTAGGTTAAGTCCATAGTCTGATATTAGCCAATATGTCTGTCACCAGTTTATAAGTTCGTCAGACTGAGGAAGTGCATGCCATGACAGCAAATGCAAGAAGAAAGATCACAGGCCTGTGGTTGGAAAGCCTTGTGGATCCAGGGGTGGTGGAAGCATCTCAGCACTGGCATTGGTCTTCACGTGACTCCTCTAGCCCCAGGGTTCTAGCTCTATCAGAGCAGTTCCACGGGTCTCCTCAGCAGGAAGAGGAAGCAGAGTCTATGTGTATTTGACCTCCAGTCAGCTGTTTATCTCCATGGCACCTGGAGGGATCATCAATCTGTGACCTGATTGACAGGTTAGGGTCCACCCCTTCACAAGTTGACACCAGATTATGCCAATACCACAAAAAGTCTTGTGCTCCCCTTCCCCAAAATAAAAAATCAACATCGTAAGCCTTGTGGATCCCAGTTTTACAATGACACAGATAAAGTCACCATTAGTCAGAACTGGCTTTACAAAAATTTCTCTTTTAAATATTGGCTTATTTTACAGAGGAGAACTCACACTGACAGAAACTACATAGTTAGCTGTAGACACATTACACTTCTGTCAGATTCTAGTTTTGAACCCAAGTCTGTCTTTGACTTATTCTATACTACCCCCCTAAACAAAATATTTATAGAGAATATTTAGAACACTAGTGAGGAAACTGCGCTCTTACACTCTTCCTTCCCTGGATTTTTAATCTCATAGGATAAGAAAAAAAAAACAAACAAAATAAGTATATCTGTCAAGCATAACACATCACGTGGTACCATTTCAGGGAGTGATCATACTCGCAAGATGTTACAACAGGCAAAAATCCAAAGAGGTTGTTCTGCAGAAGTTAACCTGCAGTCTTACTATGGAATAAATGGCTAGCAGACATTTTTGCTATGAACAGTTAAAGACGAGAAGTGAATCATGATTGTGAAGCCACAGCCAGGACTTAAGGAGACTCTATTATAACTCGAATTATAAATTAAACAGGCACCCATAGAATTGGTATATAAACCTTGAGCACTATGGTGCCGTGGTTACCAGTTGAGCTGCTAAATTTGAGGTCAGCAGTTCAAAACACCAGCCTCTCCAGGGGAGAAAGAAGGGGCTTTCTATTCCCACCAAGGACTAAACCCTTAGAAACTCACAGGGGGTGGACGCTCTACTCTATGCTCTAAGCTCTCTGAGTCAACATTGACCCGAGTGATGGCAGAGAAGTGCTTTTGAGTGTGCAACTTTTCCAAAGTATCTCTCAAACACTTCTGAGGGAGACCCACATGTGTTCATGTACATTTTTAACCTTCTTTTCTGAAGTGCTGGTCTGACGGCGTCAGTGTGCTTTGAGTCACATTGCGACTCATCACTGACACTGCGGACTCCACAGAGCGGCCACAGGTCTCTTTCATTTGGCATAAACCTTTCATCAACGTGTAGTTCTTCTCACCAGCTCTTTTGCTATTTAGATTCTATCTGATGAAATGCTCAGGGAGTTTTAATCTCCAGTAGCTGTCTGAGGGAATGCTAACAATATGATTTAACTTTGGCATTATTCTTTTAAACCAATGGTGTAGTTGGACTAAAGGAAAAATTATCCCCAAGTCCATCACAAGTAACAAAAAATACAGTGATTGCTTGCTCTTATCCTTGCCAGGAATGGCTTAAAAGATAAGGATAGAAGGTATAATCTAATTTTTGAACAGTTGTTTCACTCTAGCGAGAGAGAGAGAAAGAATGAGTGAGAGGAAGAAAGGAAGGAATGAAGGAAAGAAGAAAGACTCGTGCATATTTGGGGAACAGAGCTGTAGAGTAGCTGAAAGTTCAACCCTGCTCTTTTGGTAGTTGCGTGAGTTTGTTCAAGCAGCCAATCTCCCACTACATTTGTGTCCCTGTCTGAAAAGAATTGGTCTAGTTGATCTTGCATTGCCATTCCAGTTTTCTGTCCCCCCCATTTCATTAAAACACAAAGCAAGATGCTTAACTATTTATAACCTACTGCAAGAATAAGACATAAACTAAATTTTATACTTCTATAAAGACTTACAGTTTTGGAAACCCACAAAGACAGTTTCAATTTTACATATAAGGTCATTATGAGTCACAATTGATTCAACGGCACTTAGTGAGAGATCAGGAGAGGAGAGAATTATAGTGAGCTGGGAGGTTCCTCGAAGGCTTGATAGATGTGAGGAAACCATTTGGGAATTAAAGAACAATTGAATTGGGAGCAATGAGGCCTGGTAATGCAGTAGTTAAGTGTTCATCTGCTAATTCAAAGGTTGGACATTTGAGAGCATCAATCACTCTGTGGGAGAAAGATTTGGTAATATTCTTCTGCAACGATTTACAGTCTTGGAATCCCAATGATGTCAGTTTTATTTTGTCCTTTAAGGGGACACTAGGACAGAGTAAAAAGGCTAGAAAGAGCAAGCATATTTATCCTGGATAAGGCACAGAGAGAATGTTCTTTAGCATCAGGATGGCCAGACTTCATTTCATGCACATTGGCCCTGTTATCAGGAGAGAACAGTTCATGACAAGTATCTTATGCTTGCTAAATTGAAAAGTAATTTCCTTTCGGAATAATGCAGCTGGGTTGACTAGAGAAACATACCCAGAGACATTCATATATGTATGAGAGAGCTTTATATGAAACAGCAATTGAATATTGAGAAAACATACAGCCCAGTCCAGATCAAGCCCACACGTCAAATATTAGTCCATAAATCCAATACTAGTCCGTAAATTTCTCTTCAAACTCATGTAGACACTCACAAGGATGCTGAATGCAGGACGAGTGCAGACAAGTGAGTAAAACGTCTCATGGATCCAGTGGTGTTGTAAATATCTCAGGCCTGGCAGGGTGGCTTCTCCAACTCCCAGGGCTGCATTAAGGCAGGTCCAGGATACAGTAATTCCCAGAATGCTCAGAAGAAGATCATGCCCACACAGAGGTATCATTGACTATCACCTGATTGATAAGCTAGACTCTACCCTTTCCCTCTTAATCCTCAAATTGACAAACGAGTTTATAACTACCACACTATCCTAACACAATGACCATGGCAATGGGATGAAACATAACAACAACTGTGAAGATGATGCAAGACTAGGCATAATCTCTTCTTCCTTTCTTTTGCAGTTTTATTGGCACTTATTCCACGTATCATACAGCTCAATAGATCAAGCATATCAAGAAGAGTTGTACAATAATTACCACAATCAATTTCAGAACATTTTCTTCTTCATTGTATTCATTATTAGTGTCATTATTTTTTAACTGTGGCAAAAATATGCCCAACACAATGGTCTCTAATTCAACACTCCCTAAATGTACAATTAAATGCCATTGAATAAACTGAGTATGATCGCTTTTCTAAATTATTCCACCATAATAAACATAAACTCAATGCACCCTAAGCAACAACTTTTCCTCTTTCACCCATAGTATCCATTAATCAACAATTCTTTCTTTCTTTCTCTGTTTTTCTTCCCTTCTCTCTTTCTTTCTAGTAGTGTTCTTGATGTAAAATTCACATATCATGCATTTCCATTGCTAAGCAACTTTTAAAAAGATTTGTGCATACATATCACATTCAGTTCTAGTGTTCCCTTTCCACCTCTTGAATTCATTGTTTTCACCTTTAATTCCCCTCACTAACCCCACTCGTGGTTCCCACAAGCCATTATATCCTTTATTATCTCTGTGCATCCACTCCTTCTGTGTTTCATAAACTGGGAAATCTCACATGAACAATAAAAACAACAGCCAAATCCCAAATGAAACAGAAAGAATAAAATAATAATATAAAGATAAAATACAAATAACGAGTGAGGAAGAAAAGACCACCAACAACATTTACAAAGCCAGTGGATAGATTTCTGTTGTGGAGCAATCGAGAGATATGTAAGTCTAGAGCCAAGTTAGCTTGGGTCAAGCGGGTGGACCACGTGTCCTATATCATGATTCAATCCACCATCATCAAACTTACAGTCTGATAATCAAGTCATTCGAGTCCTTGCCTGTGGACAGAGGGCATATGCCAGATAGACTCTGACCAGCTATCCTGTGAATGGGTTTTGGACCACACTGTCCTTTTTAGTCTCTAACAAATTGAGTGTTCACAATTTGAGCTCTGATATCATGCCCTTTATCATATTTAGATTTCGTTATGATCATCTTTGGATCCCACAGGCTGGTGTGCATATTCCATGTGGACGTAGTTGATGGCTCCCTTAGGTCATTGCTTGTTTGAAGACAGACCTTTATGGTCTTCCTCTTTCCTTGCTCTCCATCCACTCTACCAAGCACGATATTCTTTTGTAGGTACTGGTCTCTTATAAATGCTTAAACTACCCAAGGTAGTGCCGGACATAGCACTGGAGTGAAACTGCCCTTCGAGGAGGGATTCTAGAGGGCAGTGGTCTGAAAGGGGAGGAGAGGTTGGGAGAATGGTCCGAGGAACAGAAGCAGCTGACCATATGAGGATGAAATACTGGAGAGGAGGAGTGCCAAGGAACGATAATCAAGGATGAGTGTACACAAGGGTTTGGGATGTAATGGGTTTAGAGATGTCACATTCTTTTCAAAGGAATAATTCAAAAGATGAAGGTAATAAGAATATTTATTCCTTACTGAGCTCATAATACCTATGTCTGCCCCCCCCCCAATGCTTTGCACACATTCTCTTACTTTTTCTTTGTGCCCTTTTGTCATGGATGAGGACACAAAGATGGAAAGAAGTTGGGCTACTGTAGTTAAGCATAGAACAGATAATAAATCCAGCCTATGTAAATTCTGAGCCTGAGTTCCCAACCCCCAGACTGTGGAAGAAGAAATTGAAAGTGGTATATGAATGAAATAACTGAGACATGAATTATGTGTATTTTCAAAGAATCCATTGTTTCTGGTGGACATCTCCATCTCCCTGGAAGGGCTAAACTCATTCTGTGTTTTGTGTTTTGGCAGACTCAGAATGAGACTCTTGAGCTGACACTGCTTACAAGTAGACCCTGAAGATGTGATTAGGGCTGGTTTCATATGCTGTAGTGGTCTCACACAGAGCCTCAATGATCAGACTCCTGGTGTCTCAAGGTTGATCTCTGTGCACTATCTAATTCAAGGTTTTTGCAAATGCATTTTTAGTATTATTCACAAATACTCCTCAGTGTTAGGCCATGCTGTGGGGTTGCCTTGGACTTGGACTGTTGTTGTCTTATGTAGTCATTAGCCTACGTATGTGGCAAGAGTGAGGTGTGCATAGTGTTGTGACCAAGTCTTACAATGCACACTGACCTGAGTCTTTGTCAATGGGACAAAAATACTAAATCTTCAGGGAACCCTGATCTTTTTCATCTCCAGGCTAGTGAAAATTTCATTCTAGAGCCTATATTCCCAAACCAATTAGGCCTGCCCCTGCATTTTCAGGGGAAAAAAATTTCTCTGCGCCGCCCCCCCCACACCCCCCGCCCCAGCAATGATCAGCTTCTGTACTTTAGCCCTACATGCAGGATAAAATGTAGGTGACTGCTTTTGCAATGTTCCCCCCTTAAGGATAATTCCATCTCCTCCTCTCTCCAGGAAGTGTTATCACCCATTTTGGGGAAACTCTGCTTCAGCTAAAGCTTCCTCCTTCCTGGAGTAGGTTTATCAGCAAAGGAATAATTAAATTTACAGAGGCAGATAATTTTATCCATAAAAACAATTTGTCAAAATAACCCATTGCCATATGATGTAGTTTATCTCTTAGCCAATGAATGTTAGGGACCCTCTAATGAGCCACTCTGAACCCGCTTGGCTCCTGGTTTTGGTAATAACTCTTGGTACTGGCAGTCACAATGTATTTCTTCCTTGTGACAGTTTTCATTCTTATTTTTCCTCCTCCCGATAAATCCGAGTAAGGCTGAACATAAAAGCCCTCCCTTTTGCACCATTTGCCTACCATATGCCTCTCAGACTCATTGACAACAATATGACATCGGCAGTTTGGACTTGTGGGAAATTTTGTTTTCATAAGCCATAGTCAGGCCTAAATAATAAAAGTAGGCTGTCATCCTTGGGTTATGGATGAAGGAGCTATTTATAGATGGGGGTGGCGGGGGGAACCCAATGTGATAACTTACATTATTGTACAAGGACAATGAAAAATTCTTCAGAATACAGATAGCATAAAAGGGGTTTAAAATTAACCTCATCGTGCTTTTTTAAATCCAGAACTTAAATTGGCTTATTTTTTTTTCTGAAGGCCACATACTTTTGATTCCTTTTACCACATACAAAATAAAATAAAACAGCAAACCATTTAAATAATCATGCAGGATCACAGACTGGGACTTTATGAGCCTGTCTGGTCTGAAGATGCATTTATTTTGCCCAATAAATATTTTATTGTGCTTCAATGTTAAATCTTTCCACGTGTGCTCCAGTGCTAGAGTCCACTTCAGTCTGCACTGCTCCTGACTGTGGCACTCTGGATTGCCTAGGTTGACCCTGTGGGCATTTCTGCTTGTAGCCCCTTGACCCATCCTCTGTGTCTTCTTTTATCGGTGCAGCAGGGTGTTTATCCTCTGCCTTGGGAAATGTGATTCCAATACAGTCTTACAGTAGCTGCAGTTGTTTTGACATTAACTCACGATGATCCTGTATATTTAAAGCATCATGTGTGCCGTAGGGTTTTCAGTGACTAGCTTTTCTACTGTGGGTTGCCAGCCTTTTCTTCCAAGGCATGTTTGAGTGGAATCCGACCTCCAGTTGTCAGTTGACTGCTGAACATTGTCTAGCATTAACTATAGAGATTAACCGATAGCATTAATTGTGCCTTCAATACATACACTTGGAATCAGTGTTTTTCTTTCTTTTTTTGGGGGGGGGGCCCTTTTGTCTCCCCCCCTTCTGCTGTTAACACATTTGTGCCAAGGAAGGACTCCACCAAGTGTGTAATGATGTACTAACATCATTTGGGTAAGAATTCTGATGGCAAAGGCCATGCTACCCAATGGAAACCATTGGGCACCTTAGGCACAGCTTGTCCCTTCAAACTCATTTGGACTGGATCCCGTTCTAGATTGATCTGGGTCATTTGCTTTGATTCTTTGAGTAGTCAAAAGTTGGAACTCAAGAGGAAAGAAGAGGAAGAGTGAGGTGTAAGACAGAAAGAGAGAGAGAAAGAGAAGAAAAATGTGACAAAAGCCTTCAGCTAAACAAAAAACTTTACTCTCCAGACCATCTCCTTCCCCAGAGTATCTAAAGTGAAGCTTTTCTGACATGACATTTAAGTCAGCTGACAAATGTGATGCTTCAACCTTGTGGAATACTTGGAGCAAGGGGGTGGGGGTGGGGACCGCCTGGCTCCAGGTCGAAGGGCTGCCCTTGCAGGCAGTTCCTCTTCACTTCCTGCACTGCATGTTGCTGGGGATTGATATGCAGCTGTTCTCCAGTTGCCAGCACTTCCCTGAAGCAGCTGCAACTCAGCATGGGCCCCTTCTATCAATGTGACAATCTGCTGAGGGCTTTGGAACAGGGCCAGATGCAAGACATGTTGAGGCTATAAAATATAATCATTAGCATTATCTCCATTTTTTGTTTTAGAGGCTCAGCTGTTAAAAGTTCCTTGTACAGATTTAGAGCTTAATTGTTCTCATTTTTCTTCATAGGTAGCTTCCTTTAGGCAGCGTGAGTTCTTCCCTTGGAGCTGGATTTCCTAAAAAGAAAGAAAGAGTGGTGTGTGAGTAATGTTCTTGCTTCTGGCTGGCTGAGAAGCTTGGGATTAGAGAGCAGTCTTTCCCCAGCTGCAATTATATGCGTGTCTGTGAGCTCAACATAATTGTTCATGGCTTTCTTTTGCTGAATCACAGGCTTCTTTTGCTGAATTCACTTGGAATCAATTTCTTCTTTTCCTCTTTCCCCCTCCCCTCCCTTTGTTAACACAATTCCAATCTTACATATTGTCTGGAGAGGATCTTTCTTAACTTCAACCTTCTTGAGATCTGGACTCTATTCCAGAGGGTCTCTCTCTCTATATTTGTATAAAAAAGTCAGGAGAGGGGAGGGAGGAGTTTCTAAAAAATTAAGCCACTAATGTTTCTTTAGAAGGAAAAATATAGTTCTGCTTCAAGATGATGAAAATTGTACACAGAGAACTTGAAAGTCTGTGAATATATTAAGCAAAGGGTACCGATAAAATCATGATCTTACATAGATATCCCCAGAGAAATGTCATCTTACTGGTTCCCTCTGTAGTCATTTTGTCTAAAATGCGATTCCTCAGCGCACAGTCTCAGGTTCACACTGAGTCCTGATGACAGGATTAGAAAGGCTCCCACAAATCCAAGCTGATCTTCACGGGCAGGTAATTATGGCATGAACAGCAAGTACTTCCATGCCAGGTGCTTCTGGGAATGATTTGTTCACACAGAGAACCCAATAATCGGCCAGGAGAGAGGCTTATGCATATGATTATTTAATTTACTGTAATGCACTCTCCATCCTAAATTGGACATTTGGAACGTTTCTGTCAGTTTACAAGTGTCATGTGTGCTGTGAGGTCCCACAAGGGACTTCGGGACTGCAGACCTCTCTGGAGATGGGGTGCCTGTGGTTCCAACTCTTAGTGACCCTGCATCAAAGAGAAGGACACACCGTCTGATCCTGCACCATCCTTACCATCGCTTCTATGTCCAAGCACACTGCTGCAGCCCTTATGGCAGTTCCTCTTGTGAAGGCCCTTCCTCTAGGCCAGACCCTCCTCTCTTCCAGTCCACATGAAGCGTGCAGGCTTCCGGGAGCTCTCACCCCTCATAAATGGACAGTCTTGGTCAGAGGTTCCTGAACATAAACCCAAAACTCATTCCTTGTTACAGTATAAAGTAATGTGCATGCTAAAATCCTATTGACACATCATTATCTATATTAGGAGACCTCTGTGGCTAAAAAAAGTTGTGCTTGAAGATGAGTGAAAAGGTTGGTGGCTTGAATTTACCCCGAAGAGTCTTGAAACACAGACCTGACGATCTGCTTCTGAAAGGTCACAGCCGTGAAAGTCCTGCAGGACCGCTTACTCTGCACACACGGCTTACCCAGAGCTGGAATTGACTAGATGTACAATGAGCAATAGATTTATCTGTTTACCCTAAATATTGATATCTACTTTTCTATATGTATTTCAACGAAGACCAGAAGATTATTAAAATCTACAGTACACTACCAGCTAGTAGCCTTCTGAGAAGGTGGGCAAAAAACCTGAACGGATGATTCACAAAGAAGACACGCGAATGGCTAATAGACACGTGAGGAAATATTCTGATTCATCAGCCATTTGGAATTCCAAACAACCGTGAGGTACCTTCGGACAACTATAACTTTAGGCCAGTTTAAAATCTAAACAAAACTGAGAGCAACTACTGCTGGAGGGGGTGTGGTAAGACTGGAGTGCTTATCCACTGCTGGTGGACTTGTAGATATGCACAGCCACTGTGGAAAGTGATCCAGTGACCCCTAAAACAGATGGCCATTGAAATAACATCTGACCCACTAATACCATACATACCCCTAGGAAATAAGAAACAGAGCTTGAACAGACATTTGTCCCCTCCATGTTTACTGTAGCACAGTTCACAATAGCAAGACTGGAAACAGCCTAAATTCCCACCAATAGAAGAGTGGATTAAAAAAAAACCCTCTGGGATATATGCACAATGGAGTACTATGCTTCCCTAAAAATCAACAATGAAACCATGGAAATACCATGTATAGCCGTGTATAAGCTGAGTTTTTCAGCATATTTTTTAAAGATTTTATTGGGGGCTCTTACAGTTACTACCACTATCTGTACATTATTTGTATCAATCACATTTACACACATGTTGCCACATACATTTCCAAACATTTTCCACTTGAGCCCTTGGTACAAGCTCCTCTTAAAAAAAAAAAAAGAAACAACCTCCCCTTCCCCCCCCCCCCTTTTTTAATGAATCATTTTATTGGGGGCCCATACAACTCCCATCACAATCCTCACAATATCAGTTGTATGCAGGCCACTTTTACACACCCATTGCCATCACTCTCAAAACATTCTCCCTCCCTGCAGGTCCCCATTATCAGCTCCCTATATTACCCTTCCTCCCCCCCTTCCCCTTGAACCCTTAGTAATTTACAAATTATTTTTTTTCATCCTGTATACTGTACAATGTGTCCCAACACTCACTTCCCTGTTGTCCATGCCCCAGAGAGGAGGCTACATGTAGATCCCTGAAGTTGGTTCTCCCTTTCTATTCCTCCATCCCTCCACCCTCCTGGTATTACCACTCCTATTACTAGTCTTGAGGGATCATCTATCCTAAGTTTCCCATGTTTCCAACTTCACTGTATATCTCCTGGTCTAGCTGGATTTATGTGGTAGAATTGGGGTCATGATAGTGGGTGGGAGGCATTTTCAGTATATTTTTAATGTGGTTTTGTGGTTAAATTTGGTGCCTGGGCTGATATTTGAGTGGGCTTATACTCGAGTATATATGGTTCCTCAAGTCATGGAGGGGTCTGGAAGACATGCTGAGTGAAGGTAGTCCATCACAAATGAACAAATACTGTGTAAGTCCTAGAGCACAGAACACACAGCAGAATGGGCACAAGTTCAGGCTTGTAGGGCATCTAGTCTGGCCACTAGGAAGGCGAGGCAGCCCGGTAGAGAGCCTGAGTTGTGGCAACAAAGTGTGCTCCATCCTCTCTAGATGTGCATCTTGAAGGTCACTGTGCAGGAGGTTGCCTCACATTAGGTGGGATCAAATGGATAAGGAAGTAGAAGGGGATATGGGTGACTGCCGTGAAAAATTATAATAAGGTCCCCCCAGACAGGTAGTCCCCTATCAGAGAGTTGATAGATATTGATAGAAAAATCAAGTTGGGAGAGGGGAAAGGGAGTAAACAGGTTTAGGGGAATGTAAATGCATGATGTTGGTAGAAAAAGGGTGAGGAGTGATCTCCCTTTGGGGGACTGAATGACTGAAATGCTCTTGGGGTCTCTTAAAGGCAAAGTGTCCTTTGCCTGGTGGTATGCACCAACTGGGCCACGTTGACTTGGGCTGCTGGTTGCATCCTCGGTGCTGTGGAATTCTGGGGCATCAAATCTTGGATCTTCAAGGTGCATGGCAAACTCTGAAGGCTTCAGCAGTGAGATTCAGTGCAGAAAATTCACCAGGTGAACTGGATTTTACCCCAGACACACTTGTAACCTGAGGACTTAAGGTGGAAAATCCATGATGTCTTAGGAAGTAAAAGACAGCTGTACCAAGATTATTGAATGGTTCATAGTCAAGCAAACATGGTCTTGCTACATAAATTTCCTACATGCTGTATTAAGATATATACTATTCTGGAAAACCTGTGGCTAACATTCAGTGAATAGTATTGTAAAATTTCCTGATAATTAATCCCCATTGTTTATGTAAACAGCATGCAACCACAAAAGAATTGATTCTGTACAAGTGAATCATTCAGGTAGTATGTTAAATGGAGTTAGTCTACTTTGAGCCAGTATCCCTTTCTCAACAAGGCTTTCAAAATGTAGTATTAGGGGCTAATCAAAGATAATATTAATGGAAGAGCATTATGTCCCAGGGAGATGATCAATAAGAACCTCTACCATAAGTTAACAAGGGGGTTTTGAAAGGTAGATGAAAAACAAAGCAAATATGTACTTCCAGGAATGGGCTTTGGACTCACTCAAAATCCCAGCTCCAACTTAAGAATAATTTGTTCTTACATCATGGCTTCGCTCGATATTCACCCTCAGTAAGGGAACACAAAAGATATGGGTGCTATAGCAAAAGGTAGTGAAGCAATTAGATGGCACCATCAAATTGAGATGTCAACTATGTCCACATGGGAGAAACACAGCATTTCCATTACTGAAGCTGAAGGAGGGAGCAGTATCAGAGCCTGAATTCCGAGAAGCTCTCTTGCAGAAGACTATAAATGACATTGGGATCTCAACATACATTTGTGGGATCTACAAAGGAAAACACCTCCAGTGATTTCCTTCTATCCAGATTGGAGGGATGGGAGGAAAATGGTTACTAACCAGATTGCATTGGAGAGGCGACTGCAGAAGCGCAATGGAATACACCTGACTTGAAGGGTTAAAGCCTTGTCACTTACTATTCCCTCTGATGTACATTAAGCCTGATCTTGTTTTCCACATTTTCAGAATTTTTTGGTTGCTGTTTGTTCATATTGGGACTTATCTCAGATGTGTTATGTCATTGGAGGGGGTGGAGGTAAAAGGAAGCTGATGTCAAGGAATTCAGGAAGGAAAATAATGTTTTCAAATTGATTGTGGTATGGTCGCAATGATGCAACATTGCTTGATCTGTTTGAACTATTGAATGATATAATATCTGTATTGGTTCCCAACGGAATGGTTTCTGAAAAAACAAAAGGAAACCAACCCCCCCAAAAAAGTTAGCACTGATTTCATCTTAAATAGGATTATTTTCTCTGTCTTTATTTTATTTTATTTTTTGCTTTTTCTATTAAAAAATAAACATGAGTTGTCTTATAATCAGAAAATACTTAAATGTATGCACAAGTTTACTAGCCCTTTGAATGATAAATTAGCATCAGACTTGGACAGTGTCTACGCTGAGTCTTTTCTCCATAAATCTACTTGCATATCATTTGCTGAGCAAATCTGTTTTATATCCCTTAAAAGCTAATGCTGGCAGAAGCAGTGGAAGAAACTATTCCTGTCATTTGCTATCAGTGTTGCTGATGAGTGTCTCTAATACCTGTAATGAAAATTCATGTGCTTTCCATATTATATATTTTCAAAATGTGGCAAAAGAAAAGAGAAATAATATATTTATTTCTTTTTAATAATATATTTATTTTATAGAGGATAAAACAGATGAATACAAGTTAGTAATGAAATTCTATAAATTGTTTAAATCCGATGGAGAGTTTTCCATAATTTGTGGAGGCGTAAATGTGCCTAACTCCTTTTATGAGAGTGCTATTACCCTGATAGCACATAACCTATATATGTTGCTAAATATATCACAGAAAATCTATAATAGACAACTGTCTCTCATAGACATAGATGCAACATTTCATTACAAAATATTAGCAAATCAAGTCAGAAATAAATAAAGAGTATTTGCTTGAAGCCTGCTAACATTATACTTGATGGTAAAACTTAAAATCTTTCTCCCAAGATTGAGACTAAGGAAATGGTGTTCTGGCTCACTACTTCTAGTAAAAATAAACTTGAGAGACTTCTGGCAAGATGACGACTGAGTAACACATACCAGAGGGCCCCACAGAAATTGGCACAAGAGAGCAACTGCGAGGACAATTCCACACTGCCAGGTCATAGGCAGAGCATCGTGAAGATAAGTGGGCACAGATCCATTAGGTCTTGAGCAGCTGGGGGCTTTTGGCTTTCTCCCGGTGGAGACTGCCTAAGGCTGAACTTTAGCCCTGCCACAGTCTCGGGCAGAGCCAGGATTCTTCAGCTAGCCCAGGGCTTTGCGTCAACACAGTCGCAGCTTGCTATCTGCACTGGGCAGGGTTTAAACCCCTCCAGTCCCATGGTCAGTGGATGTGCCTCAGCTATGTCTTTACTTTTGTTTCTCTCGCTTCTCTCTTTCTCCCCCCTTCCAGCCTCAGTGGGCTCAATTTTGTTTTGTTTTCACTCTCTTCATTCCCACCAGGCCACTCCCCTTCACCTACAGCAATTATCCTTGCCTTCCACCCAGCTTGGGGAGCTCCACTCTCTGCAGAGTAACAAGCAACTGGGTAAATCCCACCTGCCTTCCACCACAGGGGAGCTTAAGCAGCTGGGGGAAGCCCCGCCTGACTTTTGGGATACTCCGATTAGCTAAGAAAATCTCTGCCTGCATTCAACAGTGATTCATTTTGCTGGGGCAGCCTCTGCTTATCCTTCATGGTCTCCTGTAACTGAGGGAGACTTCTGCTGCCTACCATAGTGTCTCACTGGGCCTAAAACGGTTCCACCAACCCTCTCCAGCTATCTGCGCTGCTTCAGGAACCTATACCTGACCTACACAGCAATCTAGCTGAGTAGTGCAATTCTGCCTACCATTTGAGGTGTTCTACAACAAAGTGGGCACATCTACCTGTCATCCACAGCACTCTAGTTGCAGCAGGAACCCCCAAATGCCCTCTGAGTCACCCCAACTCACCATAGGCCACAGCACCGTAGGGCAACGTCTGTGAAAGGGTCGTTTGACCACAAAAGGGTCACAAGTAGCAGGTTGAGGACTGTTGTATTAAAGGAAAACTTCCCTTGCTTAATAAATAATAACAGGAAACCATTCAGGAGACTAAAAGAACATCTGCTAGACTGAGTCTCGAGAAATCACCAAGGTATATAATAGTTAACCTATCCAACTTTGAGGAAAAGGAGAAAAGCATGAGAGTAGCTAGGGAAAAACAAGAAGTAACATAAAAAGTATAGAATAGGAATATGCTCAGACCTATCAGCAGACACTAGGAAGAATAGAAAAGAATAGAGTAACATATTCCAAAACTTGAAGGAAAATAAAGCCGAACCCAAGAATACTCTATCTAGCTAAATTATCTATCAAGATAGATGGAGAAGTAGGATTCTTTTCAGACAAGGGAAAGCTCAAATAATTTGTTAAAAGAAACCCAGTCCTACAAAAGATCCTTGCAGACTCAGTATAGGCAGAAGTACGACACTCACTGGGCTAAAAAAAGAGACCACTACATAGAAAAACCCCACCCAGAGGGCAACAAAGAGAAAAAAGTTTCCAACATAGCACTGGGTCAAGGGTGGAAAGAAGGCAAGAAAGAAACACACACACATATGTGGGTGTGCACACACACAACACACTGATAAGACATGGAGGAAGAAAAACACCCATCACGAAAGGTACAAGATGATATGAGAGAGTCCACAAATGGATTTAATAATGCTGAATATCAATGGACTGAACTCAGGCCTTAAAAGGCAGAGGGTAGAAGGTTGGCTTAGAAAACACAACCTTTCACTCTGTTGCCTATAGAACACACATCTCAAAATTACAGACACAAAATAGGCTGAGAGTGAAAGGCTGGAGAAAAATATACTAAGTCAATGGCTCATCAAAAACAGTAGGAATTGCAATCCTAATCTTGGACCAAATTGATCACAAGGTGGAAGCCATAACAAAAGATAAGGTGGGACACTATATAATGCCCAAGGGTGCAGTGGATCAAGAACCAGTGATCCTAATAAATATATATGCACCCAACAAGATGCCCATAAAATTCATCAACCACTCCAAAAGATGAAAATAGAAACTACGTGCTCAACATCTATAGGAGGTGACTTTAATACACCACTCTCTAGGAAAGATAGATCACAGCGAAAAGGCTTCACAAGGAGTTTATAGATATAAACAGCACAATTAGGTGACTTGATATGATAGATATTTCCAAAGCTTTCTACCCAAATGCAAAAAAAATTCACATTCTTTTTCAAGCCCACATGGAACATATTTGAAGATAGACCACATGTTGAGACACAAGTCAAAGCTCCATAAATTCAAAGAGATAATACAGACTTCTCTTTCTGACCACTGTGCTATAGAGCTGGAAATCAACAAAAGGACAATTAAGAAAACAAGGTCAAACAATTGGAGGATGAATAACTCTCTGTCACAAAAGGAATGGGTACTGGACCAGATCAGAAATGAAATTAGGAAGATTTTGAAAACCAACAGGCATGAGAAAACCTCATATCAAAACCTTTAGGACACAGCAGAGGCAGTTATGAGAGAAAGTTTGATAGAAATACATGCATACATGAAAAAGGAAGAGAGACCTATGATTGATATGCTGACACAAAAATTAAAGGAATTGGAACATAGCCAACAGAGCAATCTTAATACTAGCAAAAGAAAGAAATAATAAAAATCAGGTCTGAGATTCATGAGAGAGAAAACAAGAAAACTATAGAAAAATTAATGCAACTAAAAGTTGGTTGTTTGAACAGATTAACAGAACCAACATACCACTGGCAAACCTCACCATAGAAAGCAAGGAGCAAATTTCAATAGCAAGGATAAGGGAGAAACAGGGCACACTACAACGGGCTCTAATGAAATCAAAAGGATAATTACACAGTACTATAAAGGCCTGCATTCCAATGAATCCAATAACTTGGAAGACATAGGCCAAATACTTGGATAATCAATCCCTCCCTAGATCATCTCAGATGGATGTCAAGAATCTCAACAGACACATAGCAATAGAAGAAATAGAAAAGGTTATTAAGGGATTAGCAAAAATAAAAATAAAAATCTCCCATACCAGATGGTTTCATAGGAGAAGTCAAACAAAGATTCAGGGAAGAACTGACTCCAAACCTATACAAACCCTTCCAGAACATAGAAAAAGACAGCAAACTTCCAAACTCTCTTTATGAAGTTAGTATAGCTCTCATACTCAAACAGGGCAAAGATCCCACAATAATCAAGAACTACAGACCAATATCCCTAATGAACATTGATGAAAAAATCCTTAACTAAATACTGGCCAATAGAATACAAAAGTATATAAAGCAAATAATTCACCATGACCAAGTGGATTCATACCAGTGATGTAGGAATGGTTCAACATAAGAAGGATCATTAATATTATTTGCCACCTTGACATGAAAAAATTTAAAAACCACATGACAATATCAATAGATGCAGAAAAAGCCACCAATCTCTGAGGATCATATTCCTGCTCAAAACCGCCAATGTACCCAGATGACCCACCACGTGATGTACCCACCACGAGCCAAAGACACAAGGTCCTTCCCTATGTGAAGAACCATAGCACATAGCATTATAGTGCTATGACCCCTAGCACTACAGGAAACAATACTGGAGACATAGTGTGGGAATTGTGCTCTATGTAGCCCCAACACACTGGGGCAAAACACTAAGTTTATGCGACACAGCAGCCAGGGGAAAAAAGCAATGAAATTCCCAGGGAATACCCAAAATAGACTTTGGTGCCAGGTCATGGTACCCCATAGACTTGACCCGAAGACACTACTAAAGGTCAAGAAACAGACAGAGACCTATTTACAGGCTTTTGTGGTTTTTTGTTATCTTTTGTTGTTTGGTTTCTGTTTTTTTGTGCTCTGCCGTGTTGTTGTGCTTATTAGTGTCTCTGCATGGCTATCTAGATAAGATAGGCAAATAAACAATCTGGAGGAGAAAACACTGGGGCAGACTGTGCCAGGAGACATGGGAGAGGGGAGATGGGGAAAGGAAGTGGGTGTCAACAAATCCAGGCCAGGGAACAAGTGATATAAAGTCGATGGCAAGGATGCCTGGTGGGGCTTTATCAAGGGCAATGTAACTGAGTGGAATTACTGAAACCCAAATAAAGGCCAAACATATAGTGGAACAAAAGGAAAGTGAAAGGAAATGGAGGAAAAACTAGGAGACAAAGGGCATTTAGAGAGGTTTAAATACAGGCATGTACATATGTAAATACATTTATATTTAATGATAGGGAAATAGATCTATGTACATATAATTATATGTTAAGCTTCAAGATAGCAGATGGACATTGAGCGTCTACTCAAGTACTCCCTTAATGCAAGATCAATTTTTTCTAATAACCTGGCATTCCATGAAGCTAACCTTCCCAACATGAACACTGAAGACAAAATGTGTACATAAGCAAAAGTGGTAAAGAAAGCTGATGGTGCCAGCTCTAAAAAGATATAGCATCGGGAGTCTTAAATGCTTGGAGGTAAATAAGTGGCTAACTGAGAACAAAGTCCACATGGAAGAAGCAGACCAGCCTGTGAGATCACGAAGGGGCGATAGGATAATGTATCACGCATCAAAGACTCATAACAAAAAATCATATCAATGTGAATTAGGGGGAGTGTACAGTGGAGACCCAAAGCCCATCTGCAGATAATTGGACATCCTCTTACAGAAGGATCATGAATAAGATACAAGTGATAAAGGGTGCAGTATAGCACTGATGAAACATACAATTTACCTCTAGTTCTTTAATGCTTCTTCCACCGCCCCCCACCCACAATATCATGATCTCAATTCTACCTTACAAATCTCACTAGATTAGAGCATGTACACAGGAACAGATAAGAGCTAGAAACACAGGGAATGCAGGACAGATAAACCTCTTAGATCGGAACCAAAAATGAGAGTAAAGATACCAGGAGGATAAGGGGCAGGTTGGAGGAGAAAGGGGAAAATGATTACAATGATCAATATATAACCCCCTCCCAAGGTTACAGACAACAGAAAAGTGGTAGAAGACATTAACATAATAATAATTTATAAATTTTCAAGGGTTTGTGTGGGAGGGGGGGTTGGGAAGGGAAGGGGAAAAATGAGGAGTTGATACCAAGGGAGACATTAACATAATAATAATTTATAAATTTTCAAGGGTTTGTGTGGGAGGGAGGGTTGGGAAGGGAAGGGGAAAAATGAGGAGTTGATACCAAGGGTTCAAGTAGAAAGGAAATGTTTTGAAATTCATGATGGCAGCCAATGTGAAAATGTGCTTGGTACAATGAATGATTTAAAGGGGGTGGGGCTAAAAAATAAAAATAATAAACTTGAGGTTTTAGCAAATTCAGTAAGGTGAGAGGAATAAACTACAAAATAATTGGAAAAGAGGATGTAAGCCTATGTTTGCCTGTAGATATGGCTATAGTATATGTGGAAATTCAAAGGAATTTACAGACTTCTAGAAATAAAAGATATTTTAGATAGATCACAGGTTATTACATTTATCAATGTTCATGGCTCATTATTAATTTTCAAATATGCAGAAGATTTTTCCAATGCATTTTGTTATTTGCCTACTACCTTCATGGGCATCTATTGAAAATTCAAGTAAAACAAAACCATGAACAGTTTCATTGTTGTTCCATTTGTCATGATCTTGCTTCTTGATATGTTTGGAGGATTTTTATTTTCCTTATCTAGAGAGTAATCTTCACCAGTAAGAGCTTAGGGTCCTCTTTGTTTTCTGCAAGCAATCTTGTATTGTTTACATACCATAGTCTTCCTCTAATCTTAATGCCATAGTCTTCAGATAGTCCATTTTCTCATAATATTTGCTCAGCATAAAGTTTGCAAAAGTATAGTGCAAGGATACGATTTTGATACACCCCTCTCCCGAGTTTAAGTTATTCAGTATTTCTTATTCCATTTGAAAAGCTACCTCATAATCTATGTAAAACTTCCTTATGAGTATACAATGAAGTGTTTTGGAATTCTTCTTCTTGGCAATGTTGTTCATAATTTGCTCTAACCTACAGAGTTTAATGTCTCTGCAAAGTCAGTAAAACACAGGTGAACATTTTTTTTCTGGGATTCTCTGCTTTTAGGCAAGGTTCACCTGATGTCAGCACTGATATCCTTCATTCCACACTCTCTTCTGGATCTTCCTTGATTTTCTAGCAGCCTCCTGCTCATGCTCTGCTGTAATTGTTCTTGAAAATGTAAATCTATTTTATTCATAATAGTATACACATGGAAAAACTCCAAATGGTCATCAGGAGATGGAAAAATAAATTTATATATATATGCTTATTATATATATATATATATATATAAAGGTATTCTATTCAGCAATAAAAAATTGCTGATACAATAATAAGTAAAATTGAGAGACAATGTATTGAGAGAAGTCAAATCCAAGAGTACATATTTAGTGAAACCTGTAGTCATAGATGAAATAATCTGTTCAATAATATGATATGAGTGGACTAATTTATGGTGTACCTGAGCCAACTTGAGAGGTTCACAGCTTCTCTCCTCAAATGGAATAGTAGCAATATTAATAACAACAAATGCTTTTTTTCATGGGTGACATCAGTGTTAGGGAAGGATGGAAATGAGTAAAGTATTTTTCTTTAACCATTAGGAGTGACAAA
Organism: Nesogale talazaci; assembly: GCA_004026705.1. NCBI lineage: Eukaryota > Metazoa > Chordata > Mammalia > Afrosoricida > Tenrecidae > Nesogale > Nesogale talazaci. Next base: position 75,607 of record PVJH01001847.1, on the reverse strand, counting down.
TGATAGGAAAGTAAGAGGCTAAGGGACATGAAAACATTTTAATAATATAAAGTATTCATTAACATACTAAGAGATAAGAAAAAAGATGGTCCACACGGAGAAGCTTTTAATTTGTAGTAATAAAATGACCTTCAGATTGTTATTTTTTACTTAATTTTATTTGAAGTTGAAACAAATCATGATGCTCTTTGCCACTTGAAGAACATTAAAGAACTTTAATACTTCATGAAATCAAGAGATCACTTCCTCTGCTGCCTTTTAATTTCAGTGATCCAAGGTAAATTAGATAATTAATCAACTATGTTTTACTATAAGTATTTAGCTAATGAGATTACTTTAAATGAATGCATTTATTATATTACTCACTAATGTAGGTAATATATAAATACAGTATATGAATAATAATATTTAAATATATAATACATTATAGTTTTTTAATTGTGGCAAAAATACACTAAGCAAGGGCTGAGCCCCAGTGGCGTAAGTGGTGGAGTGCGGGACTGCAGCCCGTGGGCTTGGCAGTTCAAATCCAGCGGCAGCTCTCAGGAGAGGCACTGGGTAGCGCCCATGACCACTAGAGGCAGTGATGCCCACAAAAAAAATACGCTAAGCAAAAGATACATTATGTAATCCACTTCTGCACATACAATTCAATACCACTGATTACATTATTCAAGTAGTTCATTCATTCTTGCAATCCGTTTCCAATGTTTTATACAATCTCAATATAAATTTAATGCCCCTAACTTAAACTTCCCCTTTTTGTTTCCCTACCATCCCTACTAACCTCTAATAATCTTCAGTTGCTTTATATTTTATTTATATAATAAGGCACACAGCATTTATCATCTTATAACTGATTTGTCTTGTTCACCATGGTGTTATCAAGTTTCATTCACACTGTTCATTTCTCTTTATAGATGAGAAGAACTCTATTGTTTGTGTAACTTATCTGTTGACTCATTCATTTGTTGATAGATATTTTGACTGTTTTCACATTTGGCCTAATATGAAAATCACTGCAAGGAACATTAGTGAACAGTTTCCTGTTTGTTTTCCTGATTTCACTTTTTTGGCATATATGTAATGTGTACTAGGATTGCTGCAACCTCGAAGTTTCAAAAGCTTCTAGCAACCTAAATGAATTAAAATGAGAAATTATTATTTTTTATTATAAGGAATATGAAGTTTGTGAGGCTATGTTACTTCACTAGAAATTAAATATGAACCATACTTTGAATTCCTACCTCTGTGACTAAAAGAGGAACACGTTACTGATATTTGAAAAATCATGCTTCTTGCCAGAATTGCCTAAATTAATGTTTTGAAAAGCTTCAGAAAAGTAAATACCATAGGTCTTCACTTCTCATTTCACTAAAGTGTTGGGTTCATCATATCTTGACTGATCTGTAAATATAAGTCAGGTTAAATTAATGTAAGCAAAGTAAAAGTAATGATTTAAATGTCTCTAAAGTAAATGAACTCCTTGATTACAGTAGAAGCTTAAACATTCATAAAATTGTCTGCTACACTCAGTGCCTTCCACTAAAATAGTTCCTTCAGAATATATTTCATGAATGATCTCACTTTTCTTCAGAGTCCATGTCTCTTGGTCTACTGGGCTTGATGCCATCATGACCACTGTTATTAGTGCACTCCTATAATCTCCTAAGATAGAAGTGCCCTTACTCTGTTCCACAGGTTATCAACCAAGAATTGTCAAAGCATCAGAAGTGGGGAGAAGTATACAAAATATTAGCCTTGGGGATCTGTCTAACTTGGGAAATAACAGTAAATATCACTATTAATGATTTCAGCCCATTAAAGCCCAATTTAGTAGAAGATGTGGAAAAAGAGATACCTTTATTGATATCAGATGGATCTTGACTGAGAGGAGTAAATACCAGAATGATTTGCCTATTTTTTATTGATTTTACAGAGACATTTAGTTGTATAGGTTAGAATAAATTATGGGTAACATTTAGATGATTAGGGACTTTAGAACTCTTCATTGTGTTCATGAGGCCACTGTACATAGACTAAGAAGTAGTCATTCAAACAGAAGATGAAAATACTAGATATTTTCAAATATAGGATGGTGTGTGTCAGAGTTTTATCCTTTCACTGTATCTATTCACTCAGCAGATAATCTGAGAAGCTGGACTTCATGAAGAAGAGTGTGGCATCTGGATTGGAGGGAGAGTCCTTAGCAATCTGTAAAATGAAGAGGACTTGAAGCTCTCACTGATGAAGATGAACCATATACAGCCTTCACTATACATTATCCATCAGCTTAGAGAAAAATAATCCTCACAATCAGAGCAAGAACCAACACCCTTGTCAATGGAGAAACGCTGAAACTGTCAAGGGTTCCATTCCACTTAGATCCAAAATTGATGATCATGAAAACAGCAGTGAAAAGATCAGGTGACAAAGAGTGGAAAAGAATGATGCGACATCGTCTCTGGTCCATTGGCTATGTTAACAGGAAAGACTATTCCCTGGAAAATGACATCATGCTTGAGAAAGTAGAGAACAGCAAAAACAAACAAACAAACAACTCACTTTTTGTGAGATGAAGTCCAAATCTTCTCTCAGAAGCATTGGTCCTTCTCCTTATGCCACTGCGAGGTGAGCCATCCTGAAACATCGGCAGCATGTTCAGCTCATCTGCTTCCTACTGATCTCTATTACAATGTTACTAAGAATGAATAGTCCAATAAAAAAAGAACTATAGTAGAACTGAATTCCATTTTTTTGGTTCCTGTTCTTTTTTTTTTTTCTTGAGCTAGCCTTACGATAAGTGAACTAAGCCATTCAACATCATTAAAAATGTCAGACTCTCTTTAATGTTGGTAGGAGCACTTAAATAATTTCCAACCCATAGTGACCCTATATATAAAAGAATAAAACATTGAAACCCTGCACCATTCTCATAATTGTTGCTATATGAAGCCCAACGTATTGCTACCATGTCCATTCATCTCACAAAAAATGAGATTTTTTAATAATAATTCTTTTCTTAGACATCTGAAAATGTACACGAGTGTATATGCAAGCACAAATGTGGTAGGTTTTCATGTGCAAAAAAGTCTTTGCAGATTCATACCTTTTAGGAAACATTATGTATGAGAATATCTTTGTGCAGAATCATGATTAGCAATATGATTTTTATAAAGGGAACCAACTTGCACTTATTCTATTTGAGAGAGATTTAATACACAGTCACATTGATATAGTGTTTATTTTAATTAGCTTTCAAATATTTGATTTTCAATAGGAACCATGTTACTGACTTATCTTTCTCTTTTCCTGCGGAGTTACTTGGACATTGATATATCAATACACTCATTAGCTCAGTTTTAATTAGTTTCAGTGGTTACAAATATTAATGGATATATTAGACTATTTAGGTTCTAGTCCTCTTTCTGCCATGTGTCACCTGTATAATTTGGAGAAAATGATTTTCTCTATGTCAAAATTCCTCCAATTAAAAAAAATAAAATAAAAATAAAAAAATTAAAAAGTCCTCCATTATGGTATATTTCCAATTATGAGAATAATGAGAGCATATATTTCACAGGTTTATTGTGAGATATAAATGAATAAGTACATGTAAAATGCTTAAAGCAATATTGACAAATATTAAACAACAAATAGATGTTAATTACTTTTATTACTCAAGTTCACATAAAGATTAAATAAGATAATACACATGAAAATTCCTACCCTTGTTTCTGGCCAAATAGTAACTCAAAGTTGATTCAAACATATCTGTAATATGGTGTGCTCAGATTATAGCATTCTGGAGGTAGAAATAAAATTTCATTCAATTATTTGTTAATGCATTTAGTAAGCATATTGATGTATTTAAGAAAGTATTAGTTGATATTAGTAAAAATAATACAACAGGGTTGAGCCCTGGTGGCGTAGTGGTTGTGCGCGGGACTGCGGCCCACTGGGATGGAGGTTCAATTCCAGCAGTGGGGCTGGGCCTCCTACTCCCACCACCGGAAAGCAGTGATGCCCAAAAAAACAACAACAACAAAAATAATACAACAGAGAAAAAGAGATTGAGAAAGCTGAAGGGGAGTTGTATCTTTTCTCAAGGTAAATATCATTAAGAAGTTATCACCTGAACAAATGATTGAGTTTGGGTCATGGTAGTGTTCACTAGAAAGGTGTCATCTGAGCAAATACTTGTGGAATTATGTATCTTTGGTGAAGAGGCTTATAGGCACAGGAAACAGCCAAAAGGCAGCAAAGTGGCCTCCCCCTATGACTGGAGCAGAGAAAGCAAAGGGAGAGGAATAGGAGGGGGGCCCAGAGAGATCCCAGAGGTGGTCTCATTGTGAGTCACTACAAGGACTTCAACGTTCACTCCAAGTGAAATGGGGTGTAGTTGCTGGTTTCATTTGGAGTTTTAAATAGTCACTGATAATCCTGCTTGAAATAGTCACAGAAAAAAGGAAACTAAGAAAACTACTGAGGTGGTACTAGCTGGAGTTGCTGGTGGCTTGGACAAAGTAGGTTGTGAAGATTGTTGAAAGCTACTGAATTTTAGTATTTGATGATGAGTTAGATATGTAATGTGAGGCAAAGAACAGATTTAAGAATGAACTTATGATTTTCAGTTCAACAATGAGAAAGATGAAGTGGAAATCAACTGAGATAGGGGATCCTGAAGATTAAAGGTTTTTTGCAAGGGACAAAATTAGGAGCTCAGTCTGTTAACATACAAATGGAGATTTCTGGTTTGGGGTACGTAATTCTGGATAACAGAAGCAAGATTTGGAATGGAGGTACAAGTTGAAATCATTAGCATAGAGAAGGTCTTTAAAACCAAGAGTCAAGATAAGATCCCCTACAAAGTGGGAAAAGAAAAAGAAGATACAAGATTGCAGGTCTGAACCCAAAGTCTTAAAGGCACTCCAAAATCTTTAACAATCAGCAATGTATTTTAGACTGTGGATTTTTCTTCCTTATATTCTATCTTCAATGTAGATTAGATACTTCTTAATAGACTTCTTCATATACACTTAAAATAAATCCCATCAGTAGTGTCTGTTGGGAACTGAACTATTTTCTGCTGGTGTATATTCATTCACTCTGCAATCTTAGCCAGCCACTAGTGCCATCTGCTGGGAATTCATGGGGCTTCTCTTGGGTACAGTGACATCCACTGTGTGGCATGCTGTCACCTCTGTAGAACTATTAATGTACCGGATACTTGAGGTACCAGAGTTGGATAGTGTGGATGTCAATAGAAGAGGTGGAGAATTGCCAAAGAGGCTGTGAAGCTTTCCAACCAAATACCATTATGATGCTTAATGACCCTGTAAGAACAAAGCAGCACTGCCTCACAGGGCTTCCAAGACTAAATATTCATGAAAGCACATCCTTCTCTCAGGGAATATCTGGTAGATTTGCACTTTTGACCTTTTGGTTGCCAACCTTTAGGTTAGCAGTTGAGCACTTTAACCATTGTGCCACTAGGGCTTCAATGTTTCTATATATCACAGTTGGAAATGTTAAATTTTATTTTCCATAGCCACCCACCTCCACCACACCCACAGGACTCCAATTCTCTAGGCAATTGAATTGTCCAAACTTAAATTTGCCCTTTTCAAGACTCTTTGACCTTGGATATCTGTTGGACCTTCTCTTCCCTTAGAACAAATTCTTCCTTGGAAGGTTTCTTCATCCTCCATTCACAAAAACACCTTGAAAATAGAATAATTTAGTGTGCTAGGAATGACTTGATATGGATCAGTTCTATCATTGGAATTTTTAGGCATTTATGGGTCCTAAATGTAGACGCTTCCTATTTTGTACAAGAATACCATACACATACTAGTTACTCTGACACCCACCAATAGGGTGCCACACATTTAATTTATTATAACATGCTAAATTGTAGCATGTGACTTATGTGTTAATGTCTTTTCTGAAACTATGCTGATGACAAGACCCTAGGTAACAAAAATTTTGTGAGTGGCAGAAAAACTAAGAATCAAATTAGCCCACTTAATATTTAGCTGGTCTTTGGGTGAAATGATGGAGAGGTTTTCCAAGTCACTGAAGCTTAAGTTGCTTTTGAAATGTGGCTATTCACATAAAATTTTAATTTATCTTATACATTAATGTCTTTTTCTATTAAATACTTCATTGGGGGCTCTTATATCTCTTGTCACAGTTCAGACATTCATTCAGTATGTCAAGCATATTTGAACATATGCTGCCATCATAATTTTCGAAGCATTCTCTTCCCACTTGAGCCCCTGATATCAGCTCCCCATTTCTTCCCCTCCTCTCCCTCCATCACGAACCTTTGATAAGTTCTAGATTATTTTCATATCTTACATCATCCTCCATCACCCCTCACCCACTTTTCTTTTGTTCATCTCCCTCAGAGGGGTTATAGGCTGATCTGTATGTTTGATTGCCATTTTCATGCCCCACCATTCCCTAATCCTTCTAGTATCTCTACTTTCATGGTTGGCCCCCCGGGAGTTTATCTATCCTGGATTCCCGGTGTTGCAGGCTCTTATCTGTAGCAGTGTGCACATTATGGTCTAATCTTAATTTTTAAGGTAGAATTGAGGTCATAATAGTGGGGGGAAGGAGGTACCAAAGAGCTAGAGCAAGGTTGTGTGTCTCATCAGTGCTATACAGCACCCTGACTGGCTCATTTCTCTCCTGCTACCCCTCTGTGAGGGCATGTCCAATTGTCTATAGATAGGCATTGGGTCTTCACTTTATGCACCCCTCACCCATCAATCTTGGTAATGATTTTGTTCTGGGTCTTAGATGCCTGGTACCTGATCCCATCAACACCTCATGATCACACAGGTTGGTGTGCTTCTTCCATGTGGATTTTGTTGCTTCTCAGATAGATGGCCGCTTGTTTATCTTCAAGCCTTTAAAACCCCAGACACTATACGGGTAGGTGAGCATCACGGAATGACAATTGCTAGAACAAAGTATTCTTGTTTTGAGGGAGTACTTGTGTTGAGGTCCAATGTCCATCTGCAACCTTCATTCTTAAAATATAGATATGAGTACATAGTTCTATTTACCTCTCATTATATACTGTATTTTTGGGACCATAAGACACATATGACCATAAGACATACCCAGTTTTTAGAGCAGGAAAACAAGAAAAAAATATTCTGAACAAAATGTAACATAAATGTTCCAAAATGTTCTGTGGTCCATACCTGTGTACCATAAGATGCATCCTCATTTTTCCCCCACTTTGGGGGAGGGAGAGTTTGTCTTATCATCTAAAAAATATGGTATATATTTACGTATGTACATGCTTGTATTTAGATCTTTATAAATGTTCTTTGCCTCTTGAGTCTTTCCTCTATTTCCTTTTACGTCCCTCTTTTACCACCATCATGTTTGGCCTTTATTTGGATTTAGTAATTCCTCTCTGCTACATTGCTGTTGATTAAGTCCCACTAGGCATCCTATGTCCTTTTGGCCATTGATTTTAGTTTACTTGTTCTTCCCTTGTTCCTGGGTTGATTTTTCCACCACCCCTTTTTTTCCTCCCTCCTCTCCTTCTTCCATGTCCTCCCCTGAACCATTGGTCCCATTCTTTGTTCTTTTCATCTCCAGATTATTTATCCTGCCTGTCTTATCTAGATTGAGATGCAGATACACTAGCAAGAGCAAAACCCCTGCAAAGCCAAACAGAACAACCAAGGAAGACAAGACCAACAATAGCAACAACAAAAGCAACAAAAAGAAAGCCATGGACACAAAGGGAGAGGCCTATTAATAGTTTAAGATCTGTTTGTTGCCCTTTATGTGTGTTTTCCAGTCAAATATAATGAGGTGCCACACTCTTCCTCTAAAGTCTGTTTTGGTACTCCCCAGGGACTTCATCACTTTGCTCTCCTTGCTGTTCTATTGTATGGCCGTAGTGGTTGGCCCCAACGTGATGGGTCAGATTTTGCATGATTCCCTCATTGTGTCTCCAGTATTGTCTCCTGAAGTACTATGGCTTAGTGAGGATGCTACATCTCGTGGTGGGGCCAGTCCTATAGTCCTCTGTGTGCAGAGGACTATTGTCTTGGTGGGCCAGGATGCCCTCCTCTCCCTCTCCATCCCTTTTCATTTCATTCATTTTTTGCAGTCTTGCTTTCTCCAGGTTTTAAATTAAAAATGATTCATAAGTTATATTCCATTTAGGAATCTCTTATGGCATCACAAGCGCTTGTTTAAAAACTTAGGGTAAGTCTGACAGACTTTTTCCATGTGTCCATTTTGCTGGTTGGGCCACTTCTCCTACTGTGGGTAGACTGAGACAGGGCTGGTATTCGGCCACTAAACCATTGGTTTTTATTCCAGTGTACATCTGTTTTCTTACTCCTTTCAATGATATATCAGTCAATAAAGATCTTGGGTATCACCCTTGGTTTAGATGAAGTTGTTCAGACATTCATATATTAAGTTACATTTTACAGTATGGTTTTACATACTTAACTTATTGAAAACTATGCGGGGGTTAAATATAATTTTTATCTCTTTCCTTTGGACAATAATAAATCCCCCATCAGAAGGCTCATAACCATGACTCAACCTCCTACCTTCTGCAAAGTCTTTTCTTCACTAAGAAACTCTCCCTTCTCAAAGTTTGTTGTTCTTAATGACATATTCAATATGAACTTGGTTTTCCTTTAGATACTGTGGAGGAAGAAAAAGTACTACTTTGTTGCTGCGTATTTTCCATTTTTTGTTTGCTTGTCTTTTTAGTGATATTTCCTCCTCCTTGATTTGTATGTCTGCAGACTCACTACTAACCCAAGTGTTGGTGGTTCAAGCGGCCCAGCAGCACTGCAGGAGAAAGGACTGATGATCTGCTTCTGCAGGAAGGAGTCTCAGTGGGACAGTTCTCCTCTGCATCACCGGGCTTACTATGAACACAGATGGACTCTATATCCATAGGGTTTTGTCCTGAAGGCAGGGGGCAGAATAAGGTCTGATTGCAATGGAATACTTCGGTTGAGAATTTATAGGCTGATATAAAGGCTAGAGGAGGGGGGCATTTTGTGGGTGACGACAGAACTGTGAGGGGTGTGAGGTTGCAAGCATGTGCGTGAGAAGGTGTGATGGAGCATCACAATGTCAGGCTGAGAAACATTTCCTCTCCAAAAGGAAATTCACTATGGGACACCTGACACAACAGGAAATGGGAGAAGAGCTAGTGTAAGAACAGCTGGGACATCTGGGGAAACTTTGCGCTATGGACTCCACCTCTTACCATTCTTCGTGCCGTTTTCTCTAATGATATGCTAAGATTTTAGATGGAAAGAAAGGTATTTGGCATCACTGCATTGCTGCTGGGTCTGGCACAGTGATTGGGCCCATGTGTTCATGGGTGCCATTGTTAACTGATCGGTTTTCATCATTCCCATTGATGGGACTACAATAACTCAATGCTCCACAGCAGTATGATAAAACACCAATAAAGGAAGTCAATGGCCTCTTCTCTCAATTCCCAAGGATCCCAATCACACTAATTCTGATACTCGATCCTGCAAATATATTCTTCAGGTAAATTTTTACTTTAAAAGAACTGACTACAAAATTTGGAAAGAATGTCTTGTTGACCTAACCTTAATAATTTTACAGAGCTCTTCACTTTAATGCTTTCATTACTGTTACTTATTTATGCATCTTTCATATATTATTTATTATTCTAATGTCATTACTACTAATAATATTAGCAGTAGAAACTCAGTGTCAGAAATGATAAAATTTAAGCTCTATGAAGTAAGGGCTTGACACATAAAAGATACTTATGATACATTGCAAAATGACCACAGATTGCTATCCCACATACATACATTGTTATGAGCACACATCTGCAATGTGACTTCATGACACTTTCATTCAGTTTAGAGTCTCTTTCTTCACTTCTTGAATTGAAATCATTTTCCTTTTCTTTTTGACAATGGCACATTGACTCCTGAGATGCTGTTTCTTTGAGATTTGCCATCATTGCTGCTCTTGCAGTTCCCGAACTCTCATGTTGAACAAACTCTGGCTAGATGTCCACAAAAAAGGTATATAAGCCTCTCGCTTCTGTTGCCCAAACCAACAGCCAGTTAGCCCACAAAGGTAGAGCGACCTTAATTGATGGGCAGCCGACTATAGGTACATGTGAGCCCCTGGAAGACTGGTAAAAGAACTACCTAGCTATGTCTAGCCCAATTGCCATCTTGCCAAATCATAAGCTAAATAAATAGTTGTTGTTTCAAGCCACTAAGTTTTGGAGTGTTTTTTAGGCAACAAAATCCAACAAACACATTGCTCAAAATTTAGATGAATGAATGAAATAATATAGTCTTATATTACTCAAGTGTTTTTCTTAAGGAAGCTAAGAGTAGTTACATAACGCGGCTGCTATCAGGCAGTGGTTTAATAGAGGGGTCAGTACAAGCTTTGATTACTTTCAAAATAGTGTTTCATCTTCTTAAAGGTAATGTAAAATCTTTTGAAAGCAGAGATTATGTCTCTGTTTTCCTTTCATCGGTAGGGTCCAGGATAGCATTTCATCCATTTTCTGTTAAAATAAAAACAAACCATTTGAATATGGACTACACACAGAGTAACTATTTCAAAAAGAACAAAAGTTTGAGAAGTAAATCTATTTCATCTAGTCACCTTTCTCTTAAGGGGCATTTAGTGTCAAAGGTATTTTGTTTGCTTCCTTGCTTTGTATTGTATGCTTTTATTGCACATTTGAAATACTCCTGTGTGATGGTGACTAGAAAGTGGTCTTGTTCTTTGTCAGGGAAAATATCAGGGATAAGAGGGTGAGATAATAAACCAAACCCAGCTCAGTTCCTTCTTCCCAGCTATTTGCTATGCTCTCTATCACTAGTTGTGCTCAAATCCATTTGCAACTCATAGTGATCCCATGATTAGATTACAATTGTGTTCCAACTTAGTGACTGAATTTCTGGAAGTAGAATGTCAAGCCGTTATTTCAGAGGTTCTCTGAGTGGATGTGAACCTCCAATCTTTGGTTTAAGAGCCAGTTGTTTCTTCTTCTTCTTCTTCTTCTTCTTCTTCTTCTTCTTCTTCTTCTTCTTCTTCTTCTTCTTCTTCTTCTTCTTCTTCTTCTTCTTCTGTTTTCCTAACCCTAATCCAAACCCAAAATCTAACCCTATTAGCAGCCAATGCTGTCCACAATGCCACACTATCTATGGAGACAAGATAGAAGATAACCAGAGTGTCTGCTAGGTTAGCATCCTAGTAAAACCAAGGAACAATAACCGAGCTTCCTTGGGAACAGCTCATGACCCATGACACTAAATGTTTAGCTGAGATGGCGACATCTGAGTGTTTCCAGTGAGCAGGGTGCTGATGTGTGCCTTGTGTTATTATAGGGTGTGGATATCATTTCATAGAGAATGCTGGCATTTTGGGGGCTGGATTAGGGGAAGACATGGTCAAGGAGAAAGGGGAGAATAGAAAGACAAGCCAAGGCATAAAGATGATGGAGGTTTATAAAATGCAGCTGAGAAACCAAGAAGATGAAGGTTGAGAAAAATAGAACAATAAGTATAATACATTCAGCAGGGGGCAAATAGATAAGGGGTAGGGGTAAAGGGAAAAGGCAAAGGAATTGCAAAGAAATGAAGACAGCAAATGACGACCAGTAGCATTCTTTGTTTTATGGCCACTAGAAGAAAGTTAAACTATCATGGTGATAGAAAACAACAACATTCAAATAATGTTTGAGGAGAAGTGGTGTGTTTATTTTAAGAGAGAGAATTCCAGATTGTGTTGGAAAATGGGGAAAAACCCAAACAGAAAGGTCTAAAGTGGGGGGTTCAGGTAGGATGGCAGGTTGTGAAAAAGACATCTTGGATATTGGGCTGGGAACATTCATTGTACCAATAATACCTTTTGTAGCACCCATTCTCTTTTCGAAGTGTTCCACTCGACTTACTTGACAGGTGTTTCCTATTACAAATACACTTCCATACTACACAGATATACCGAAATGTTCCTCTGTCCAGCAAGCCAGTTGTTTTACATTTACATTTTACTTTTTTTCTATATATACAAAAGCAAAAGTTTAATTTTTTTCTTCTTTGTTCCTACGTTATCCTGCCTTTTTCACTTCTCCATGTGATTTCACCTGTTTCAGTAGTCACCCTACTCCTGCCAGAAACCATCGAAGTCATTCCCTCACCCCGCCACTTTCTTTCCACGGATTTGTTCTCTTCCAAAATACTGCTCAATTCCCAAAACTTTTCCCTGCCTGATGCTTACAGTTCATTTCTTTTCACCAAGGTGTGTGATGCTGGCACTCTTTTTTGTGCCCCAGGAGGATATAAGCTCATGCCCACCAGATGATTTATACAAAATTCCCTATGTCACCTAGCCTTGTGTTGTGATGGTGACCAACTGCAAGAGGCTGATGGGTGCCAGATGCATTGACAGAAGCAGAGTTGGAATAAAAAACCTAGTTAATCTGTTGCTAGTATGTGGACACCAACTCATTGCGACTGCATGTGGATCATAAAAGAACTGGCCCCAGTAGAGATGCATTAATTAATTCTTGAAGTGAATTGGTAGATTTTTTTATCCTAGAAGTCTATGGGGCGATCTGAACCTTCAACCTTTCTTTCCATTAAAAGTCTAGCATGCGAACCATTTGTACCACCCAGTCTTCAACAATAGGCACAGAAAGCCATATTTTTCTACCTCTGCCATACAAGAGTTGGCCACAGACTCTGGGCCTCTGGACACCTGTTCACTGCTTGCCTCCCATCATCATATTTCAGTTATACGTGGTCAGGAATTTTTTAGTCTTGGGACATTTTCCTATGTGCCAGAGTTGCTTGAAGATAGAACTGAATTTCGGGCTGTGCCCTGGTGGCGTCGTGGTTGTGTGCGGGACTGCAGCCCACAGGGTTGATGGTTCAAATCCTGCAGCAGCTCTGCAGGAGCAAGGCTGGGCTTCCTACTCCCACCAGGGCAGTGATGCCCCCCTTCCCCCCCCCCCCAAGAACTGAATTTCCTCTTGCAGATGTCCATTGAAGCGACTCTCACCATTCTCCCTGTATTCGCGGATTCTCATGTGCTGCAGTTGGCTTCCCCTAAAATGATGTGCGTACTTTTCTCAAACAGAGTTATGTTCTGGCACGGAAATAGAAAGTTCCCCTAGGTGCTACATTCTAGAGATTTCAGTTGCTTAGGAAGTCAGGCAAGTGGATTTCTGTTGTTGTTGTTGTTGTTGTGTTCCCAGTGCCTTTTTTTTCAAGATTTTCATTTGTTTCCTCTCACCCTTCTCTTCTAAATGCATTCGTTGGTAAAATCGGGGGCAAACACATTCATGAGGTTTTGGTAACTTTAAGGAGAAGGCAGCATTTGACCTGATCCTTGAATGCTGACTTTTGTAGGGTACCACGAGACCTGACGGGTAAACTATATTTGGACGGGGGGCGTGGCCTCCCTGGCATTCTGGAGTCTTTTAATTTCGCTTCTCCTAAGATTGACTCTTGATTGATGCTACCACTCAGGGCTTCGTGATCTCTTTTCTCTCCCTTCCTTCTCACCCCTCAGCCTCAGCCCAGGTGGACCGCTAGCACCTAAAGGCTCTGTCTTGTCTTTGTATTCCGTCTCTGCCATATATGGTGTACCACTTCCCTGAAATGCAAGAAGAAGGGAGAAAAGATCCTCTTGGTAGAGAATTCATTCCAGCAGAATTACCAGGCACCGAGTGGTGCCTGGCAGATTCCCTCCCACACACGGCCTGCAGCTCCCAGCATATTATCTGCGCAGCCCAAACCCCGTGTCAGCTTTGATAAGAGCCAGGGTATAATCACCACAGCCGCAGTTCTCTGGCTCTGATTTCCCCTTGTGGCTTCTTCATTCCTGTTTATAATTAAAGGAAGCTTTGCTTGCCACGCCGAAGGCTATATAAAATAAGTTAATAAGTAATAAAGCAGATGGCTAGGGTCCAAGAACTTGCTGCTGCTGGTACCATTCCCACACGTGTGGTACAGTTACTGAGTGGGGAAGCTTGGCACTCAAAGTCAGTGTTTTGCATCGGATTGCCGGGAAAGTCAGATCCACCTGGTATTCTGCTAAAGGTGTAAGCTGAATGGAGAACATTCTATGAGAGCATTTACGGGCATCTGGTCTTTGAAGAACAGGGACCATCAGTCACCCCCACCCCCACCTCCAACCCCATCTTCCCATCTGTGCTCTCCTCTCACCCCATAAAAAATCAGTTAGTTGTCTGTACTATTCTACAAGTCTACCTACATTTTCAGCTTCTGAGGTTTCTTGGGAAACTGCTAGCCCAGCTGTAATCCATGGTACTGTCTGGGGGGGGGGGGGACCTGCATAACATGTGTGGGAGAGAACCTGGGCGGCACCACTCAGTTCTGGGCGATTTTCTTGGAATGATTCTCAGCCAGGAGGATACATTTTCTCTTCTTTACACAGCAGGGGAGGCAAAGTTGCCAGAGACAAAACCTAATGACAAGGACAGCCTTGATAGGCAGATGGTCAAGGTAGGATGAGTCTGAGGAGTGATGATGAGGAGTAGAGTTTATAATGCATATACAGTTTAACTCTTGCATGCGTGAATTATTTTATGCTTTAAAATTTCACTAATACAAAATGTTTTCAGTCATGGAGATCATACTGAAGAACCCCCCCCCCCCACACACACACCAAATATTTGGTAATATAGATTTTGATAGAACTATCAGGGGTGGGGCATATATATCCCAACAGACTCAGTAGAATGAGGCCCATTTCTTTAGATCCAAAAGTTCTGCAGGTCTCCACTAAGCAACAGCATATACCACAGCTGGGGTAACAGCTTCTCCCTAGACCCCAGAAGCTTAAAATGCAAAGGGACACCATACATCCCATGGACCATAAAAGTTAAAAGGAAAGTAGTGGAGATTTAATCATCAGGTTGTATGTTGTACCGAACAAACAGATTCATCTCTGAATTTTCTATTTGTACTCGGACGCATTAAAAATGACTACCTTCAAAGGGAGTTCAGGTGGGGGTAATTTATATGCCCCTTCGATGGCGATGGGTCATTTTCCTCTTCTTGGAGACTACGCCTGAACCCTTATTAAATGCGTTTTAGACTCTATCACAGCTCCATGTGCGTTTCAGCAGGAACGGGGCAGTCGAAAACCTGTTCTGATTAGTCACAGCTGCCTTGTTTGCATTTAGCCTGCTTTTTGGCACGACCGGGGAGAATAGTTGAGGGCAGTATTCAGATTATTTGAGTTAAAAAAAATCCCCTGTACTCCCCTTCCTTGTCAAAAAGAAGGTGATTTTGCTGGTGAATGACCCAGAATGTCTGTTTCAATGAATTCATGGAAGAGATGTCATGTATTTGCTTTCATCGGTTGCCCAAATGCTTCTCTGGCACAGAGAAAACTCTGGAAAGATCTGGAAGGGCAGATTCAGGGTCACTCTGCAGCAGAGCTCCAATGGCAAGTCTGCTGAGCCTTCATGATCAGCCATTGTTGGGTTAGCACCAACATACAGTGACCCCTTGCTTGCCAGAGGAGATGGCACGCCACAGAGCTTTCAGTGATGGTTTTTTTTTAGAGGTATATTACCACGTCGTTTTTCCTTGGGGGTGCTTTGGGGTCAAATCAAACCACCAATCTTTTGAGCAACAGTGGAATGGGCTAACCATTTGCATCACTCAGGGACTTTTCCGAACCTTTACCTCCCCCCTATCCAATGGTTTCTAAGTATAGCATTAGCAAAATTACCTCTCACTGACATCTGAAGGTTTTCTCTGAGTTTGAGGTTTATTCTGGAAATATGTGCAGCTCCTCTTAAGACCAAAGCTGCCACAATGCAGGACACCAGGGCCTACTATTCATGTAAAATGCAGTTGCACTATGTGAAGACCCTGTTAACAATTTTGTACATTAAATCAATACTCCTTCCAACTCTAATAGGTAAAACAATATTCTAAAGTAATCTAAAAACGCTGATATATTTGGTGATTTCAGTAATGTTAAGATAAGATTTACTAGAGTTAACTGCTGTGTTTTTTTATTGTTTCTAAACCTCTAGGCATACCAATAAGGGCCACACTTACAAAGGCCACACAAAATATTACACACACAAAAGAAAGCAGATTATATATGCTCCAAATGTTGCTTGCTTTCATATCACCCTAGCACCTTGAGATATCTCTATTTTTAGTTTTCCAAAATGATCATTCCTCTTCACCTAGAGTATTTCCTATGACTTAGGTTTTTAATAGTAGTATAGTTTTTTTTTGGCAGATTTTGTATTATTGGAAGGCAAGTTATTTTTTAATATCAGAAGAACCAAACTTGACTTAAGCTACGCTTATATCCTTCTTGAATATACTATTATTTGCTAGCATCCCATGTCCTTTCTTTATATACTATTACTATAGATAGTAACAACTATATGACTGGTTATTGAATGTGCTACAACTGAGACATTAATTCCACAATAATTTTAAAAGTTTGTGGAAATAACACCATTTTTAATTTAAAAATTTCACAACCTTTTGAATCTCCCTCATGTGCTTTGAATGTCAACTATCTGACGTCTGTAGTTTATTACAACAACAGTAGCAAACAAGTGAAATGTATATTTGATGTCATGTCTTGGGAGTCAGATATTTCACAGTTAATAATGTGAAGATTTCGTCATAGCTCCTTTCAGTACCATAAAATAAAAATATAGTAAGCTGTGAGAGGCGATCAAAGGGGAAGTTTATAGATTTGAGGGATCAGGAAAACTTTTTTGTGCTGACTTATGTGCTTAGATTGGAATGAAGAGCTAAGAACGAAATAGTCGAGAAGGTGAAATGATCTGATGAAGATCTTGGGGACTAGAGGTGAACAGAAGCGGGCATTGGATGTATCAGGGAGAGTGTAAGGCAGATGAAGATTCTAAGGCAGGAAGAAAGAAGCATGTCCGAGTTAAGAACTGAAAGAAGGTGACAGGATTAGAACAAGCTTGGGAGAGTATGATTCAGAGGTTAGCCAAGGTCCAGTTTCGTATGACTTGTGGGTCATACAAAGGGTACTGTCACGATTCTGAGTCCTCCCAAAAAACTAGCCTCTGAGAAATATATTGACATACATGCAGTTTATTAGTGAGTATTCAAGGGGTCAGTATTTATGGGAGAGTGAAAGCAGTAGGACTGAGGAGATTGCTAAACTGGACTATGTGTGATGCCTTCTCACAAACACATCAGTTCATTCTACAGGAGCAACACTTCAGAGATGTCCAAATTTAAGGAAAGAGGCAGAACCTTTGTACACCCACACCAGTGAACTGGACAGCTCTTGAATGAGGGCTGCTTCTATGTGGATTAATTTAGCTAGCGGCAAAATTTTCAGAGGGACTCAGCTGATAATTGTCCTCTATATGGCTAAGAGGTAGGGTATGCGTGTCTTGGCCCTAAGGGGAGGATCTAAGTGGCATATTCAATAGCATGTACAGCAGCCATTATTCTAAGTTTGGTGAAAAACCAATTGGAAACGTTCATTGGAGGATGAATTGGAGATAGGAAGCTAACTGCAGATAGATGAGTCTAATCAATTGATTATGATAATTTGGATTGGAAGGATAACAGAGGAGAAGGAGGGGTGCACAACTGATTGAAAAAAGATCAAAAGGAACAAAAAAGAGACCGCAAGAACATATTGTCATGGGCATGAATAGCAGAGGGGCTTCAGAATAGTGGTAGAGTTCCCAGCTTGCAACATGGTATAGATGGTGGTAGTTTAGTTGAATTACACAACTAAGTAGGAGAGTTGAGTAAATGTAATTTAGGGCAAGTTAAATTTGAAGTGGTTGCGAGCCACTTAAGCCGAGAAGGCACTTGAATCTATAATTCAAGTGCTCAGAAAGATATTTGGGATAGAAATATAAATTTTCTAACTCGAGTGAGGAGTAGTGCTTTTGTCAATAATTTTTAGTGGTTTGGTTTTTTCCTTATTTGATTCCACCAGGTTTTGCCTTGAATTATTGTAACTTTTTGTTTAAACACCTCTTTATATAAGTAGTCACATACTGAAAGTGTTATAAAAATCCCACTAATAACTTTAATATTTAATCAGTACAAGTTTTGGAGTCGATTGGTTATTTTTCATATGAAAAGAAGTCTAGAATTTCAGTAGTCTTGCTAGGCCCATTTGAAACACATTTTCCTGAGGTACCATCATGAAATGCCATTGTCAGACTGTGGGTCTTAAAAGGATCACTTAATAATGTAGACTTCTGAGTCTAGAGAGTCTGGGGGTATCAGGTATAGACTCGACAATTCACACAGTTCAGGGCCAAGTGTTAGAAGACACATGCTTAATTTGGGCTCCAATTTCTATATGCTGTTGTTAGGTACCATCGGGTTGTATTCTTCTTTGGTCTTTTTCATCCAAAGTCTAACTTTCCCAGGATGAGGCTGTTGAAAAGATCCTGGCTTAGGGTAGGCACACCAGAGTCCTCAAAGTAAACTCTCTGTTTTCCAACATTCTGAAGAGGTTTTGTGCGAAGTGCTGGTGGCATAGGGGTTACAGATTGAGCCTCGACCCGCAAGGTTAACAGTTCAAAAGTATCATCAATATGGTGCATCCTACCCCTGCAAAAAGTTACAGTTTTGGAAATAACAGGAGCTGATCTACCCTGCCCTACAGGGTTGCCCCGAGTGGGCATTGATTTGACGGCGTGAAAATGAATAGAGGTCTTGTGCAGCCGACTTACTCAAGGTAATGTGTCAGTTGCTCTCCTGTCTGCGGTTTCCACCAGCACTGACCATGGATCCAAGCAAGATTTAATCCTTGAGAGTTTCAATCCTTTCTCCACCTATAATGATGTTACCAACTGACCCATTTGTGAGGATTTTGGTCTTCTTTATATGAACTTTTATCGATACAGAAGGTCACAATCCTTAGTCTTCTTCAGCAAGTTCCTCAAGTCCTTCTCATTATCTCTGACAATGTTTTGCTTCCATTCACTAGGCATTCAGTATCTGACAGTGCTCCAGTTCTATGCATAAGGTTTTCAGTGGCTGCTTCCTCACAAGTACACTTCCTTCTTTGTAGTCTGTTCTTAGTTTGGGAGCTTCAAAGAAATCAGTTCACTTTGGATGACCTTGCTGGTATTTGAAATACTAGTACATAGATTCCAGCATGACAGCAACACACAAGACACTACAGTATTGCAACTGACAGGCAAGTCGTGGAATTCACACATAGACAAAACATGTCTAAGCATGTCTGTTTATTCAGTGGATGACTGTCAACAACTTCTATCAGTAACACACGTGTCTTCATGTGATTCAGGGGCATTCAAAAAAAGGATCCATTTTGTATGATGGGGGACAAACAACTTTGAAGACAAGGCTAATACTAAATATTTAGAAAAACTCAAATCATTGAAGTTGTGTAAAGGTTATAAGAATATTGACGATTATAAGAATATTATAACATTATAACAATATTGTCCCACAAAGAACAATAGATTTAGGTGGATCAAGTATCTTAAGGATGGTCAGAAAGACCTCAAATGTGAGCCAAGAAAGAGAAAAGTGTCAACTTTGATAAAGAAAGAAACTATGATTAAAGTCCCGAATCAGATGGAAGAAATCTACAGAAGTCCCATTAATGCCATGCTCACTAAAATTGGGATCTGACATAGTTCGGTATTTTTAATTTTAAGCAGACACTTTTGGTCAGAGAAAACTTTTACTTCGTTGGCAGCCAAAAACATATTTTGAAGATCAACTCCCTCAAAGAGTTGATCTTTCCATTATTCTTCTAAGCAAGATCAAATGGTATGAAGATCATTTTAAGGATAAAAATAATGATGGAGGATCAGTTCGGATTAAGCAATATGATCCAGGCACTAATGCTCAATCAAAGGAGTTGCTGTGAAGAGTTCTGCTGGACCAGTAGAGAGGTCAACTTCCAAGGTTATGGTCACTTTTTTGAGTTTGGGGTGGGGTTGAGTTCTGGGGTAACTCTTGATAGATTTTTCTCAACGGACACTGTAATACCACAGGACTATTTTTAGGAAGATGTTTTAAGAGTATTGAAAACTGTAATTATTAAGAAAAAGGCTATAAAAATTGTGCCAAGGAATTTTCTTCCATCACGAGAATGCACTTACTCATTCTTTCATGGTCACAAGAGCTGCCTTAGAAGAATTTTTTGGGGGAAGCTTTGCCTCGTTCATGAGACAGCCCTGACATTACCCATCCAGCCTTCTTTTTGTCTCAAACTCAAAATAACATTTCAAAGGAAAACAATTTTTTCTCTTGAAGATACCCAGACTGTCATGTTGACATGGTATGAATTGAAGAGCACAGAATAATTCAGGCTGGGGTCAGTAGTGTATATACATCTTCCGTAGTGTACATTCCTAGATGATAAAGTGACCAGACGTCCCACTTTTTAACAATTTAACAGTGTCCCTCAGTGTTTTAAAATTAAAATAAATATATTGCAATACTATTTTTTGCATTCTATGAACATTTTTGTTGCTCCATATAGATCAAATTTTAAATCAAGAACACTCCCCACTGCTCAATATTGTCCCACTTTAAAATCTGGTCATTTATATATATGGAGGATACACCAAAAAAATCCCCCAAAGCTTCAGTTTTATATCTCTACTTAATAAACATTTCTAGACTTTGTTGCTGCTGTAAGATGCTATCAAATCATTTCCACTCACACACACTCTGCATACAATAGAACAAAGTACTGTCTGATCCCACACCACACTCACAACTGCTATGTTTGAGCGCATTTTTGTAGTCCCTGTACCAATCAATCTAGTTGAAGGTTTTCTGTTTTTCTAACACTGTCCCTCTATTTTACCCAGAAAGATTTCCTTCTCCAGGGAACAGTCTCCCTAATAAAATGTTCAAAATACATTCAATGAAATCTCACCATCCTTGTTTCTAAGGGCCATTCTGACTGTATGTTTTCCAAACACTATTGATGTGTTCTATTGTCGGGATCACGGTAATTTCAATATGCATTCATTCTCATCTTCCTTATTCTAGCTTGCACATGTAAATGAGGTGACTGAGAATATCATGATTTACATCAGGCTCACCTAAATCATTGACATGACGTCTCTGGCCTTTAACACTTTAATGAGCTGAGTTATCTAGAGAAACAAACCAGCGATACTCACCTCTGAATAGGGAAGAACATTCTGTCAAGAAGACATTGCGGGCCCAGTCCAACTGAAGTTCCTAAGCCTGATGCTAACTGAGTCCTTCTTCAGACTCACGTAGCTGCAGGTGACGATGGAGCCACATGAGGTGGGCTGCAGGTCGATCACAGGCCAGGGATTGTAGAGTGGCATGGACCCACAGTCAAAGGACACATGGCAAAGCATCAGCAGCTCCAAAGTTAGCGCCATTCAATATTTTACTTTGTCTTCTTGAGGGGGCCTTTGGAATTTTCTGTTCGGTTCTTTTACTTCATCATTCCTTCCATGTGCTTTAGCTTCTTTACATTCAGGCGCATGTTTCAGAAACTCTTTTGACATTAATTTTCAAAAGTCGTTTTATTGGGGGCTCATAAAACTCTTATCATAATCCGTACATCTATCCATTGTGTCAAGCACATTTACACACTTGCTTTCACCATCATATTCTTTGTCCTTAAGCCCTTAGTATCAGCTTCTCATTTTCCCCCTCCCTCCACCCACCTCCCTCCTTAATGAACCCTTGATAATGTATAATATTTTTTATGTATTACACTGTTGGATGTCTCCCTTCACCCACTTTTCTGTTATCTGCACCCCAGGGAAGGGGCTATATATAGATTATTGTGATTGGTTTCCCCTTTCTCCTCCACCACCTTCCCCTTCCCATCCTGGTATCTCTACTCTCATTTTTCGTCCTGAGGGGTTTTTCCATCCTGGATTCCCTGTGTTGTCAGCTCTGACATTTACCAATGTACATCCTCTGGTCTCACTAGATTTGTAAGGTAGAACTGGGATCATGATAGCAGGGATGGGGGTGATGTTTGTGTGGTGGTGGTCTAGGGGAGGAGGAGAGGTAGGATTAAATAACTACAGGAAAGTTGTATGTTTCATCAGTGCTATACTGCCCTCTGACTGGCTTGTCTCCTCCCTGAGGCTCTCCTGTAAGGGGATGTTCAGTTGTCCACAGATAGTCTTTGGGTCTCCACTCTTCACTCCCCTTTAATTACAATGACATGATTTATTTTTTGTTCTGGGTCTTTGATGCCTGATAGCTGACAACTTTAATCCTTTTTAAAAGTCGTGCCTTTTATATGAACTTTTGCTTTCTTAAAGTCTGTTGTTCTTGATGCCGCACTACAATTAATCTGTTCCTCAGTCATTAGTGTTAAATGGGACATTTCTGTTCTGGAGATGGTATGTGCATTCACGTAGGATGTACTCAGGGTTGCATTGTGACTCTCAAGGACTTGCTGTAGGTCTTTTTCTGTTTCAACCTGAACTTGCACAGGAGGAATTGATGGCATAGTCAGTCCATAGCCTTGTTTTAGGTGATGATTTGAGTTTCTCCCTGATCTCTTGCCAGATGTTATCAATTTGATTCCTAGGTATAATCATTGTTTATTTTGTTGGTGATAGATATTTACAATTAAGAAATCCTCAATCTCCAAAATTGCACCATGTGATCCCCCGTTTCATTTTCCATCACCAAAGTCATGTTTTCCAACTACTGACCTATTCTCTTTGTTTCCAATTTTCCCATACCAACCATCCGCAATCACTAATGCATCATGATGGACTTTGATCACGTTCAGACTAAAGAAAATTGTAGAATTGTTCAATTTGTTCATCAGTGTCATTATTAGTTGGCGGATAAAGCTGAATAATAGTTAAATTAATTGGCTTCCATTGTTGGCTTTCAGATATTATTCTATCACACGTACATTATACTTCAGGATATGCCGTGAAATGGTCTTTTGACTTACTTTCATATAATATTATGGAAAACAAGAAAGGTATTATGTGTCTGTAGCCTTATGATGAATTGGGTCCTATAAAAAAGAAAGATTGTCATACATATAAATCAAGATTGACGTCACGTAAATGACACAGAGTTGTAGAGGTGGACAACTTCAGTCCAATTCCAAGTCCATAGGTCAGCTGCTTAGCTGGACACTTCTCTTGACTCATGATTTGGGGACTGACAAACTCAAGAATGGCAGGAACTCCTCAGGCTCGTAGCTTCAGAGGTGAAGAAACCAAGGCTAATAGACCAAATGGCAGGCCACTAGTGTCTTCAAGGGCTGGCAACCAATGTGATTGTGGCAATAATTTCTTTTCGAAGAATGAACATCAGGTTTGGAGTGGGGTGGGCAAAAAGGGTGATGATGCTAAGGCACCCAGGAAGAAAAAGAATATTTGGAAACTGATTGCAATAGCAATTGTACAGTTCTTCTTGATGTGACTGAACTATGGAGTGATACGATCCACGTATTAACTCCCAATCAATGATAGATTTTTTTAAAGGAATAATGCCAGGCCAGTCAGAAGCAGATGAAAATGAAAGCTCTCTCAAGTGTCTAATATTTCCAAGGTACTGTAGCTCTCAATCATTGCCTCCCCTGACTTCTCCCCTTCCCTCATGTCTCTGGGTTCTGTGATTTTCTACATCTCAGAGAATTATGAAAGTTTAAGTAAAAGTCTCATATGATTGTGGTGACCATTAAGCCCCGAATCTGAAGGTTAGGTAAGCATAGGTAAGCTAAATGCTAGGTCCAGCTCTAGAAGTCAAATATGTCTAAACATTAAAGCAGATATTGTTGTGTCTACTAATGTTCAGGCAGGAAACAGGGTGCCACAAAATGGGGAGAACGTATGGAGGTATGGTTTTTATCTTCCAGTAATCCACACCCTTCCCCCAAGAAAAGTTTAAATCACATTCTCTAGTAGATAGAGACTAAGGATGCATTCCACCTCAATCCTGAAGAAAGAGTTAGCTCAAAACTCAGATTATAGCCCTAGGCCCACAGGCAACAACTTATAGTACACCACAAAAGGGATTGTTCCTAGAGTGGCCATGTTAAGTATCTGACTATGCCTCAGGGACATGACGGCTCAAATCCAAAGAACCAGAGGATGATTAACAGGTGCAGCATCCATGTCCAGCAAAAAATGAGCAAGCATTTCCACAGTATCCACCAATACAGGAAATAGGCCACAAACCTGAGGAAACTTCCTTTCATCAAGGGAGTGACTTCAATATGTGGATGGCACACCACCCCAATCTTTTTACAACTACTTGACTACCAGAACCCCTAATGCAGTTGACTATGTTGTATTTGGTCACATCATGAAGGATTACGAGGTAGACTTCAACTGCCAAGCTAGTCAAGTTGATACGAAATCTAATGATTGCAATCTACCTCTTGTCAACGTGGTCCCTTTATACATCTCAAATTATAAATAATCTCCAAATAAGCATAAAAAATCATATTTGCAGCTGGTGTGAGACGATGAACATGCACACAACCAAAACTGCATATCCTAGCTAAAGCTTATCTTTTAACAATGAAGAAACAAAAATGTTTGCAGCATACATACAAGGAGAAAATACTCCTAGCAATTACAGTTCCTGTTTGTGCAGCCAATCACGTGGCAGTAGTTGGTATCTATAACTTCTGCCACCTTCTTCCACCACCCATTCTGTAGTTCCTGCTCTCTCAGCAAGCACTTCAGCTGGCTGTGGTTCTTTGCTAAGTTCTTAGACCCAAACTTTCATTCCTAAAAGGCCTTTGCCACAGGCTAGAGAACAGTCATATCAGAATTGGGTTGCTAGAGTTTACTATTTGAATAATCACTTAGCAAGATAGTATTAAGAGATATCCTACCTCCCCTCACCAAGTTGGGGTAGAAAGGAGGAACCAATCATATGGATCTCCATACAACCTCTTCCTTGGGGTATGGACAACAGGGACATGGATGAAGGGAGACATTGGGCAATGTAAGATATGATAAAATAATAATAATTTATAAATTATCAAGGTTTCATGAGGGAGGAAGCTCTGGGCTGGTGGGGTGGGGATGAGAAGTTGATACCAAGAGCTCAAGTAGAAAGCAAGTGTTATGAGACTGATGATTGCAAGGAATGTACAATGTGTTCGGCATAAAATAGGTGTACATATGGATTGTGATAAGAGTTGTATGAGCCCCTAATAAATGATTTTTAAAGAAAGATATCCTAAGGAATTTCTTTGATTCCAGTTATATTCCTCTCTACCTCTATCATATAACAGCTATGCAATTTCCTCTTGGTCATCAGGATCAATCACACCATCCAATACAGTAATTCCTTATTTCTGCTATTGATTCAGAGAGATGAGGAGCCCAAAATAGACAGGAGGCTTAACTTCCAGTTCAATGGAATCTGGATTATGCCTGCATGTGGTGGTATTCCTCTCTTTGAAACTATTACCTCCAGATCTGAGGATCATATGGTCATAAAGACAGGAAGAAAAGCTATCACTACTGAGTGACTCACAGTAATAGGAAGTGGTGACTGTCTCAGTTCCATCCCTTGGTCTAGTACCTGTGAATCCTGGTTATTGGAGAAATAGCACCATATATTTGATACCAGTTTAGAGTATATATACATTCCTTGGAAAGCACAATCTCAACTCTATAAGATATAGTCAAGTAGCTGGTGCTGTAATGGTAAAGGTTAAGATGTGTCAGGATGATGGGGAATATTGTAGGACCAGTAAATTATTTGCATATAGACCCATGCCCACATCTCATCTACTATGAATTGAGTCACTTGATCCAAGGCAAATATTGTAGTGGATACATGGCAGCAAGACTAGTATTGGCAGAAGCACAGTATGTAGGGAAGACAAATCCATATTCACGATGAGTATACTCTAGTAAGAGCAAGACATTGTAAGTGGCCCTTGCTAATCAACCTGCCACCAGCTAGCTGAGAAATGGTTCCTTATCATGGACTCCATGTTGGTCTTTGTTGCCGGAAGATTGGCCATTCAGCAAGGACAGAAACTAAGTCTGTGGAAATCACTGTTATTGAATCAATGCATAACTCCCATCCCTGACACCATGGCCTTTTCCCTCAGCAAGCACTCAGCTGATACATGGGTCTAATGAGCCCGTTAGACAAAGACAAGAGTGGGTGAGGGAAAAAGATGTCTGGTCTCCAAAGCATGTTATCCTATCTACTGGTGTATGAAAATCCATCTGTCTGCAGAGATAGCCTTTGATAAGAATTCACATGCTACACAAAGATCTTGACTTTTTTTTTTTCTCCAGTCCGGGAATTATATCCATATACCTCTTACCTATGCCTCCTTGTCACCAATCTGACCCTCTAGCTAAACTATGGGCCACAGTCAATGAAACAGTATACAGATCCTTTGGTGAGTTCTCCTTCCAAGCAGACTAAACAACTAGATGCAAGCACCACTCTAAGGTTCTGTCCCCTGGAGGATTTCCCTTCACCAGCATCCTTCAGGAAGGTACCTATCTAGAGTACAGAATCATCTGTAAACCAAGTATGGATTTCTCGTCCATGGTCACCTGATTATAAGGAACTCACCATGAGGCCATCGTGAAAATTGGGAGAAGGAAGGTCATGTGACAACAGTGGGGACAATGGATATTTGGACCACTTCTCCATGTCATTCTTATTTGTCCCTGTAGGACTTGCTCTAGTCCAATTTCGTATATATCACTTTTCACACCTAATTTTATGACTCTGTGAGTCCAGCAACACTCAGCTCATAATAGGCAACCCAGGCCACATGATGATTTGGAAAGTCTCATGTTCACAGTCCTTAATGTTTCCAGCTTGTTTTTTTTTTTAAAGCATTCAATTATTTATTTATTATTAAGATATGTGGCTCCAGAAAAATTCCTGGTAATAAATATGTTAGGATGGGATTCTCTAGAGATGTAAAACCTGTGAAATATATAATCAGTGATGTGTGTGTGTATGTGTGTGTGTGTGTGTACCCATGCATATGCGTGTGTGTTTGAGAGGGAATTATATCATGGAAGAAACTCAGTCAGTTGTAGAAGTGGGCAATTCCAGTCTGGCTCCAAGTCCATTGCTCATATGTTAAGTTGAAGGCTTGATTCACGCAGCCCCAAGGGTTGATGAATCCCACGATCTCCAGGAACATCACAGAGATGAAGGAATGCAAACTCAACAGCTCAAACAGCACGTACCGGATGGCTCCCGGGTTTTCCAGAAAAGGGCAGGCCTTTGGCTCCAGTCCAGAGAACCAGAGGTGGGTGAGCTAGATGAAGGGTCCTGACCCAGGAAGATGTTAGCAAGCATTAGCACACCATCCACTTCTACCCTGAGGAGACTTCCTTTCATTTGTATAAAGGCTGTGGCATGAATAAGTATGTTGTACACTAATCTCTTTACAAGTACTTGGCTACTTACAGCGAATCCAATAGTGGCATCGATTATGTTGTATTAGGCCACATAATGAGGGATTACTAGGCCTCAATGGCCCAAACACTGAGAATCGAATCCAGTCAAGTGAACACAAAACCACCTAACATGTGATTAAAACAGGTTTTTTTTTGTTTGCTTTTTGGGTCATGGGAGCTCCCTAGTCTTGCTCCTGGAGAGCTGCTGCTGGATTTGAACCACCAAGCCAAATGGGTGTCAGTCCTACACTCAACCACTATGACACCGGGGCTCAGCCCTTAAAACAGTTTTTTTTTTAAGCTATAATAATATTACCATAGCAAGGTAGAGACTATGAACAATTTAGGTTCATGCAACAGAATCCTCATAGACTTTTTATATTCTTTTTTTTTTTGGTTTTGTTTTTTGAGCATCACTGCCCTGGTGGGAGTGGGAGGCCCAGTCTTGCTGCTGCTGGATTTGAACCACCAAGCCAATGGACTGCAGTCTCATACTCAACCACTACGCTGCCAGGGCTCAGCCACTTTTTATATTCTTCTGGGGGAACAAATTACTTCTATGTGGTCATACATTGTGCTGTGAATTTGAAAAATACTTTACCTTGATACAAGAAAGGAAACACTTCTCTTCTGCTTTCTTGTACAGGAAAAGGACAGGTGAGTTTCTATGGAGTGTCTACTATGTTCTACTTCTCTGCTAAGTGTTGTGGATAGATGGATTACAGACCAAGGTTTTTATTTTCAAGAAATTTGAAACTGAATTTTTACTTCCTTGGATTTTTCTGAGTACTGGAATATATGGTACTTTGGAACACCAGGTAAAAGCAAAAGGCATGTGTCTGAGAAGTCACCAAAGACTTACGCGAAGACATTGAAGTTTGTTTGTATTTGGCTCTGAAGGTTAGATAGGACTTGATGATAGATAAGATACTTTAATTAAAGCATAGGGTTTATTTAAAAGTGTATGGGAGAATTATTTGAGACCAAGGTAATTGTCTTAGATAAATGCTACTTTTAAAATATGCATAAATGTGGTGGCACTTGAAATGTGTTTGAAATAACTGTCACATTCTAAATTCTTACCCATTTTGAGGACCCTTTAAATATGCTGATATTTGCTGATATTCTTTTGAGGTTCTGAAAATTTTGGATGAAAATATTTTTTTTATTTGCCTTGTCATTGGTGCATGCTTTGCAGTGTTACCTCTCAGATTGGCGAACTTTGATGTGAAGCCTGCTGGAGGTTTCCTGTGGAATGGGATCTAGTTAACTCCCACATTGTGCTGCAGTATTTATCCCTACCCCACCAAAAGAGATGATAGCATGTGTCTTTAATAATGAAATACAGATAACAGATTTGGTAAAGCTTTGGAATCCATCATGAGTAATCTTTTGAAGCACGTCAGACCTGTGATTATACATGTTCTGCAATTACTTAGAAGTGACACATTATTTAAAAGAGGAAAATATGATCATTGCATGGAGGTTGAAATAGTCAGTCACTCTACAGATCTCTCCATTACTTATTTGATAATTGCATCTATTTATTAAGGGGTATATTTGCTGTCTGACTGCATTAAACCTATGCCAAAATTTACATTTGCTACAGTTCTTGCAGATTCAAATTCTGTACAAACTAACACTTCTTCTTGGCTATCATGATTGTGACTGATTCCAAATGAAATAAGGCAGTCTTGACCTCACGCTTTATGTAAATTCCTCATACCTTCTTAGTTTTGCATTTACAACGTACATTGAAAATAGCAATTCTTATTACTGCAAATGGTGCAGTAGATAGCCAGGGGCGTTATGTAATCCAAATAGCTTCCTCAGAGCCACAGGAGGGAGGCGATGTTCCTAATATTTAACCCAACATGGCAGAGGGACAGAAACTTTGGTGGCACAGCGATGGAAACATTTTCCTGCTAAGAAAGGCCAGCAGCTTGAATCCATCAGCTCCTCGTCAAGAGAAAGATGGGGCAATCTGTGTCCATAAAGTTTAGAGCTTTGGGAACCCCATGCTGTCCTTTGTGGTCGCTATGGTGAAGTGAAATGGCCTAACATGACTCTTCTGTGCATGATCTTTGTGCTTCCCTCCCAGTACATGAGTGGAGATGTGTAAATAAGGTGTGCTGCCACTATCGTTTTTATTAGGTGTCATCGAGTCTTTGGTGTCATCCTCACAATTGTTCCTGCACTTGAGCTCCTGGTTCCTCTTTTTCACTGCCCTCTACTTTGTCATGTATGGCAGCCTTTCCCAAGAGTTTTGTCTAGGACGTCTCCTATGTGATCATTGCAAGACATTACAGAATCTAGTGGAGAAGAAGAGTGCCTGGGGAGGGAGAGTTGGAGTCAAAATTGGGTTAAAAAAGGACGTAAGGTGGGGGCCTGTTTGACCTCTGCTCTGGGAGAGCTGCTTTTCAGCTGATCAGGAGTTGGCGTCTCTTCTTCCTTTGTGAAGCTGGGAGATGTCGAATGTAGCCCTTTCACTCTTTTCTCACATATCATGAGTTTGAATTGGGTTGATGAGAGCACATTTTTTAACATAGGTACAACTCAATCTTTACCTACTGCAACATTTGATAATTAAGTTGAATAAAGCTTCTCGTTTGAAACTTATTTTTCTTCAGAATTTTGAATAGTTCTCCTCGCTTGCGTATTATTTATTTATTTATTATTTTATTGGGGGCTCTTAAAGCTCTTATAACATTCCATACATCATTGGTGTCAAGCACAGCAGTACACATGTTGACATCCTCATTTCCAAATATTTTCCACTTGAGCCCTTGGTATAAGCTCCTCTTTCCTCCTCCTTCTTTTTCATTTTATTGAGGGCTCATAGAAATCCCGTGATGATCAATACATATGTCATTTGTATGCAGACCATGTTTCCATACTTGTTGCCGTCATCACTCTTAAAACATTCTCCCTCCACTTAGGTCCGCAGTACCAGCTCCCCATATTTCCCCTCCTTCCCAACTCCCCCTCCCACACTAACCCTTAATAATTTACAAATAGTTATTACTTTTTCATATCACACACTGTCTGATGTATCCCTTGACTCACTTCCCTGTTGTCCATACTCCAGAAAGGAGGTTATATGTAGATCCCTGAAAATGGTTGCCCCCTTCTATTCCACCATTCCTCCACCCTCCTGGTATCACCATTCCCACCACTGGTCCTGAAGGGATCATCCATCCTGAATTCCCTATGTTTCTGGCTCCATAGCTTGTGTATTTTTATCTAAAGGCTGATTTACCTTGATTTTTGGTTCTTTGTTTTAATGATTTTTTTTGTTCTGTTTTTTTTGGGGGCATCACTGCTCTCCGGTGGTGGGAGTAGGAGGCCCAGCCCCACTGCTGGAACTGAACCTCTGTCCCAGTGGGCCGCAGTGCCGCGCACAACCACTAGGCCACCGGGGCTCAGCCCGATTTTTGGTTCTTTGTATGAGGGCAAGTCAAAAAGGTTATTTCTTACTGTTCAAGTTTACACATGTATAGATGTTTTCTCTCTAAACAAAATGGGTTTAGACATGTCTCTGAAACCAATGATAACTGCAAATAAGTTTTTCAGGA
The DNA here is from genome assembly GCA_004026705.1 of Nesogale talazaci. NCBI lineage: Eukaryota > Metazoa > Chordata > Mammalia > Afrosoricida > Tenrecidae > Nesogale > Nesogale talazaci. The sequence continues at coordinate 44,572 of PVJH01001847.1, read as the reverse complement.
TATTTGCCTTAATCTTACTAGAGTGTCTTATATAGAAAAGCACAATCAAAACAATGGCTTCCAGGGGGAAACTACAAGGGGTGCTCAATTTAAGGCAGCTAAGATGGTTATGATCACTGTTTTGGAAAATTCTAAAGGAAAAGTTTTGATAGATCTTCTCAAAGGACACAAAATGATAATGAGGGCTTTTTAGAAGGAAGTTTCCAAAAAAAAAAAAAAAAAACCAAAATTGCATTGCTGGGAAAAACACCAGGAAAGTTGCACCCAGGAATTTTGTCCATCACCACAAAGGATACTCCTTGAGGGTGGCAAATATTGTTCCATGATAATTATATTGGAAAACCTTATGAAATCAACCATACAGCCCCCCTGCAAAGTACTTTTAATCCCTCAAACTCAAAAGGTCTTTAAAGGGAACATAGTTTGGGTCCAGTGAGTATGCCAAGACTGCCTTTTCAACATGTTGTGCATTAAAGACAGTGGAATTCTGTAGGGACAGGATAGAGACATGGGAACCTGCCTTTCGGAAGTGCATAGACTTAGGTGGAGGGTGCATGAAGAAAAAAAATGCTTTACAGTTTGATATTTTTGTTTAAATAAGGTTTTCTGTGACTTTTAGCAATATTTTCTGAGTTACCCTATTAGATGATCAGTTTTACCCCTTTGATAGTTATAGAATACTTTATTTATCCTTGATATTATCAGGATCTTAACTTCTCCTCTCTTGGAATATTTCTTCATTTTGCTTCGTAGCCAGGGAGGCAGCTTTTCTGACAGATTGCATGCCTGAATATATCTTTAGTTTAGTTTACCAATTGATAGTTTGAGTCACCTTATAATTGATGTAAAACAATTTTTTCTCATAATTTTTAGGGATACTGATTTATTGCCTCATATATTTCACAGTTGCCATTAAGAGGCACATTATCATTCTAGTTTCTATTCCTTGATGTAATTTGCATTATAGCTTGAAGTATTTTTTTCCCTTTTTATCAAGGGAGTTCAAAAAGTTTGTAATGGTATGTCAAACTGTGAATTCTTTAAAAATTATTATGTTCGACCCTTGAAGGCCTTTGCAATCAGAAAAATTAGCATTAGTTATTTTGGTGATATTTTGTGAGAATAATATAGTAACTAATTCTTATGATTTTTGGTCATCACTACCCTTTGGTGGGAGTAGGAGGCCCAGCCTTGCTCCTGGAGAGCTGCTGGTAATTCTTATGATTATTTACTTATTTGAATAGTGAACGTTCTCCAAGTTTTATTTTTTCAGCTTCAATTTTATTTTCACTTTTCTGTCCTTTGTTTCACTCTAATAAACTGAGTATTTCATCTGCCTTATATGGACTGTTTACTTTCTATCATGATATTTGTAACTTCTAAGAATTTTTAGTTCTTGGAATGTCTCTGTTAAAAATAGCATCATGTTCTGTTTCATGGGTATAATAACTTATCTCTGAAAATATTAAAGCTAATAAAAATGTTTTCTTCTTCAGTTCTGTTTCTTTCAAATTCCTTCCCCCACCTCCCAATTTGTTTTGGTCTTTGACTGTCACTTATCAGCCTTAAAAAAAATATCTGATAGATGACCCAGAACAATGTTTATTTCTGAGAAAGTGAATGTAAACTCCTTGTAAGAATTGTGAACTAGTGGGTTTCACATTAAGATGATCAGGATGATTTATTTCACTGGATTGGCAGGTTTTCCTAGAAAGAAGCATCTCAGTCTTCTTCTTTGAGGCTGTAAAATAGCTATTTTTTTTCTCTAAGAATCAATTAGAGGTTGAGAGTTGTAGGATATCCTGCTCTGTTTGTAAATGTTATATAATGTCTGATTTGACTTGGGTCCTCAGCTGTGTCTGGTGTTTCTCAAGTCCAGACTCCCTTTAACAAAGAAATCTGGCTAATGAGTACCAAGAATTCACCTGAGAAGAGAGATTTCTATTTTCTTTGTCTTTGTAAATGTATTCCTAACAAACAAAGAAACAAATAAAATACGCTCTCCCTTGTTTTAAATACTTTTGAGAGACATTGGAAGTCAACCTTTACATTCAATCATCTACCACTAACATGTGACATCCTCCTTAGAGCCTGGTGTCTCTTGACTTCCTCAGACAGTCTCCTGGGCCTTTATGTGAAACCCTGTAGGAAAACTTCATGGTTAATTTTACCGAAAGGTAGATCCTAACACTCTCTCAACTACCTCTCCAAAGTGTTTTCAAGCATGGTTTCTCACTCCTACAGCCATCTCCAGGGTTCCCCCTCAGCATTGTTATAATAGCCCTTCACCAGTTGTCTGCTTTGATTTTAGTCCAAAAAGGAAAGAAAGAGAGAAATAAAGAAATAAGGAGAGAAATAAAGAAGGAAAGAAAGGAAGAAAGAAAAATTCTGAGTCCACACTTTGAGTTCACTTGGCCCTAGACCCTGGAAGATCCTGCCTGTCACCATTGAAATTTGGGGCCAACATTTCCAACCGTGCTTCTATTCCCATCACCCGGGGCAATCTCTTCAATCTCTTTTCCTCCCACTATTTGGTAAACGAGCTTTGATTTCATCTCACCATCTTTACGGAACTCTCCTTCTAATGTCCCTATTATTCTATGCCTTAGAGGTGATTGACTCAGAGTGAGTCTGCAGGGCAGAATAGAACCACCCCCTGGATTTCCTGGGCTGAAATATTTTGGAGGCAGGTTGCAAAGAGTTTTATCTTAGTGAGCACTAGCACCAGATTGTTTAATCACTGAACTGAGTCCCCTCTTTTTCTACTGCTTTTCCTTACTTCAACTTTTTCCACTGTCTGCTGGTTTGTCATAGTTTGGAGACTTGTGTGCTGCTGTGCTGCTGAAAGCTCTGTCACTGGTGTTTCAGATGCCAGCTGGGTCACCAAAGTGAACAGGGTTCAGTACAGTTTCCAGATTAAAAACAGACTCTGACAAAAGAATAGGTTGTCCACTTCTGAGGATGTAGCCACTGAGAGCTTTGTGGATAGCAGCAGAACATTGTCGAATACTGAATACCTCAAAAACAGCAGTAAGTTTTGTTAGGTATAATGTCAGAAGATGAGGCCCTCAGGTAGGAAGACAATGAAAATATAAATGAGGAAGAACAGCCTTCTGAAAGTAACAAGTAGTCAACATAATGAAATGAATGGAGTAAGCCCTTTGAGACCTTCACTTGCTGGGAAGGCATTGCTCAAAATTAGAAGAAACAACTGGAACAGCTATCAATAATTACAACTTGGAGTGTTTGAGTGAAGTAAAAACCTAGAAAAATTGTAAGTTCACAAAAATGAAATAGAATACATAAAGATTAATATCCTAGGGGTTAGTGAACTGAAAAGGACTGGTATTTGTCATTTTGAATGAGAAAATAATGTAATTTACTGTACCAGGAATGATAGATTAAAAAATGATGACATCACATCCATTGTTAAAAGAGACATTTCAAAATCTATCTTAAACTACAATGCTGCCTGTAATGGGGTCTCTATCACACATGGGGAAATGGGACCAATTTAAATATTATTTACATTTATGCACCAATCATCAAAGCTAGAGATGAAAAACTTGAAGCATTTTTACAAGCTTCTTCAGGATAAAATAAAACAAACATGCAATCAAGATGCATAGATAATTATTAGCAATTGAGATGCAAATTTCAAAACAAAAAGGAAACAGAGTAGTTGGAAAATATAGCTTTGGTGATAGAAACGAAGCTGGAAATTGCATGATACGAATTTTCAAGACCAATGACTTCTTCATTGCAAATATTTTTTTGCAACAACAAAAATGGAAGCTCTATATGTGGACTTCTCCCCACACACAGAGATCAAATTGACTTCATTTGTGGGAAGAGATGATACAGACACCCCAAATCAGAAGCCAAAATTAAGTCAATGGTAAGTGTGGTGCAAACTATAGTCTGCTCACATGTATCCTGAGATTGAAGTTTAAGAAAATTAGAACAATTCCACAAGGACCAAAATATGATTTTAAATATACCTCAACTGAATTTTGAAAACATTCTCAAGAACATATTTGATGCATTGAATACCAATGAAAAAGACTTGATGAAGTATAGGATGACATCAAGAATATCATTCATAAAGAAAGCAAGAGGTCATTACATATACAGGAAAGAAAGAAAAGATCAAAATGGATGTTGGAAGAAACTCTGAAACTATGCCTAATTGTAAAGTAGCTAAGGCAAACAGAAGAAACAATGAAGCAAGATATCTAAAAAGAACACTTTAAATGTCTGCTTGAGAAGGAAAAAGTAAAATATTGCAATGAAATGTTTAAAGACATGGAACTAGAAAACAAAAAAGCAAGAGCCTATCTTAAGCTTAAAGAACTGAAGAAAAATTCAAGCCTTGAGTTACAAAATTAAAAGCTTCTATATGCAAAATATTGAATAATGTAGGGGACATCAAAAGAAGGTGGAAAGAATACACAGAGTCTTTGTACCAAAAAGAACTACTCAACAATCCACCATTTCAAGTGGTTGGAAGAACCAATGGTATTGAAGGAAAAGACAGCATTGGAGGCATAAGCCAAAAATAAGTCTTCAGGAATTGATGAAATACTAATGTCTCAACAAGTTGAAGAAACACTGGAAGCACTCAGTCCTCTATGCCAAGAAATTTGGAAAACAACTATCTGGCCAATCGATTGAAATAGATTCATATTTGCGCCCATTCCAAAAGAGGTGACTCAACAGAGTGCAGAAATTATCAAACAATATCATTGGTAGCACATCCAATGAAAAGGTTGCTGAAGACCATTTAAAGATGGTTGCAGCAGTGTATTGGTAGGGAGTTGCCAGAAATTCAGGTCAGATCCAGAAGCGAACGAGGAACCGGGGATTTCATTGCTGGCATGAAATGGGTCTTGGCTGAAAGAAGAGAATAAGAGATAGATGTTTACTCGTGCTTTATTGACTGTGCAAAGGCATTCAGCTATCTAGGTCATAACAAACTACAGACAGCCTTGAAAAGAATGAGGATTCCAGCACAGTTCATCGTGTTCCTGTGGAACATATACTTGGATCAAGGGGCAGTTGTACAAACAGAAAAAATAATACTGTGAGGTCTGAAAACAAGAAAGCTCTGTGTCAAGGGTCACATCCTTTTGCCATATCAAGTCTATATTAAACAAATAATCAGAGAAGCCAGCTTATCTGAGGAAGAACTTTGCAGCAGATTTGGAGTAAGACTTCTTAACAACGGGCAATATGTAGATAAACAGAAAAAGATAGAAATTTCCAAGGATTTCATCTTGCCTGGATCCACAATCAAGTCTCATGGAAGCAGCAGTTAAGAGATGAATTGATGAATTGCATTGAGAAAATCTGCTGCAGAGCAGCAGCTGAAGAGCAAGGATATGACTTTTAGGACTAAGATCCCTGTAGGTTAGACAGGGTTCTCTAGAGAGATGGTTCTGAATCTTTCTAAAGCTGAAACCCTTTAATACAGTTCATGTTGTGGTGACCCCCAACCTTAAAATCCCTTTTTTTTGGGGGGGGCATCACTGCCCTCTAGTGGTGGGCGTAGGAGGCCCAGCCTTGCTCCTGAAGAGCAGTTGCTGGATTTGAGCCTCCAACCCAGTGGGCTGCAGTCCCACGCACAACCACTGTGCCACTGGAGCTCAACCCCCCTTAAAATCCTTTTCATTGTTACTTCATAACTGAAATTTTGTTACTATTATGAATTTTAACGCAAATATCAGATATCCAGGATCCATTTTCACTGTTACAAATGAACATAACTAAAGCATAGTGATTAATCACAAAACAATATATAACTACTTATTGTGAAATAATTATTTTTCTTTTTGTTTTGTTTTGTTTTTGTTTTTTGGGGGCATCACTGCCCTCTGGTGGTGGGAGTAGGAGGTCCAGCCTTGCTCCTGGAGAGCTGCTTCTGGATGCCACAGTCCTGCGCACAACCACTATGTCACCGGGGCTCAGCCCACCATAGTTAATTCTCATGACAAATACATGAAAAAAAAAATGTTGAAACTTGGTGTACATGGGTAACAGTCTTCATGCTGGGTGCTTATATGTGGGTGCATCTGCCTGTGGGCAGACCTACCTGGAGACAGATGCAGGAGAGGTTTCTTGGTTCCTAAGGCCATCAGAAATATGAGTTTTCCAATGATCTTAGGTGACCCTTGTGAAAGGGTTTTTAACCTCCCAAAGGACTTGCAACCCACAGGTTGAGAACCACTGCTGTAGAGAAACAAAACCAAGACAATATGAATATATATTTATATACACATATAGACATATATATTCACACACACACACACACACGTAGATGAAGGACTATAACAGCTATTTAGTCCAAACAGCAGTACAGAGGGCTCAGTTCAACTTCTTTCTGTGGAACAGTTATTATATCAGAAGTCCTTCAACATGGGAGGTCTACTGGGTCAAGGAAGCAGTCAGCTGTCTTCCCTAGATCAATGCAAGCAGTCTGGCTACAGGCAGCAGGGCAGGTCTCCAAGGGTCAGCAGTTCGGGAGTGTAGTAAAGCAGACCCAGATGGAATGTTGAACTCAAGCAATGAAAGGTGACAGGATTTGACAGCCTCAATCTCAAGCATGCTGTGCACCATCAGCATAGCGAAACAGGTCTCAAAGGAACCTCAAGCTCTAGCAACACCATCCATGAGCTGGCTGTCCCACAGCCAGGAGTGTAGCTCTCAAGTTGAGGCAAAGAACTAGCTAAAGCAGCCACACGCTGTCCCAATCACCAGAGAGAAAGAGAGAGGGGGCCACAACTTGCCAAGCCATTTATCTTTTTGCCCTCCAATCAAATGTGACCTTATTAATCCCATATGTTCCTATTGGCCATTTTGACACAATAAGCTTACCTGTCACAGATACTCCTGACCCAAGTCATGGTGTTCTTAATTGTCTCATATGAATATTAAATAAAGAAGACTGAAGAATAATTGATGCATTTAAATTATTGTGCTAGTTAAGAATAGTGAAGGTATTATGAATTGCCGAAAGAACAAAGAAATCTGCCTTGGAAGAAGTATAGCCAGAATGCTTCTGAGAGGCAAGGACAGTAAAATGTAATCTCAGATACTTTGTATAGGTTATCAGGAGAGGCAAACCCCTGGAGAATGACATCATGCTTGGTAGTTGGGCAGAAAAAGAAAAGGCTATCAGAGACCAAGTGAATTGGCACAGTGGTTGCAACAATGTGTTCAAACATGAAATTGTGAGGATGGCACAGGGCCCTGCGTTGTTTCATTCTATTGTACATAGTGTCTCTATGAGTTGGATCCAGTTAGATGGCACCTAACAATAATAATATGCTTATCTTGGCTGCACTGTTAAACTCACGAGTCTCTCCTGCAAGATGACATAATTATTTTGATCTTGCTTTAGATTTTCATGCTTACTTAATTATTTTTGAATGGCATCTAATAAAGTACATTCAAGTCAAATGATTTACCTAAGTCGGTATAATAATAACATTGACATTATACATTTCATTATAAGATAACCTTTACATTTCATTCTCAAACCAGCAAGGGGAATATTGGAATGCATATGTAAAATAAAGGTTATTTATTATTATACAAATTCATATCTCACAATTTTATTAAGCATACATGCAAAATCAATCTATTTTAAATGAATTGTACAAGGCTGGTGCCCAAAAGGTAGAAGTTAAAGGTGACCCCAAATCCGACTTTCCTGAGATGCTACACTACTCCATTATTCCTGTTATCAACCATCACTTCTCACCTCAGTATTATTCTTCATGTCCCAGGTTTCCACAATTTGACGCAACATCTCACAGCACTTAAAAATCTTCAAGGATATGTCCCTATAGTTATGAGGGCTAGAAAGGCCCAATTTTGAAGCCCATTTGGAGAATTCTCTTTCACATCAAGTTGGGGTATTGTTGTATCAGGCTGTAGACCCTAGTGAATCAATTTAAACAACTAGCTTAAGGACCAAGAACTGGAGGTCAGGCAGAGGCAAATGAGGCATTCTCTGGAACATGAGAGTAAATTCTGCCAAAGTTACTCAGCACAGCTACAGAGATGTGAAGTGACAGAAAGTGACAAGAGGTCCCTGAGCCATACCAAAAAGAACAACGCCCGGGAAAACATACCACCAAGCTGAATCTCTTGTCCAGAATCCTTTTAGGAGAGTGTCTGATTGGTGCGACTCAGTACTACACTAGTCTTCTGCACACACTCGATTAGGAAGGGCATAGTCACAAAGATGTGGTCTAGTTAGCATCCAGGACTTCGATAGAAATGTGATTGTATCTATCTTTATCAAAAAGGTAAAGGGCATGCTGGTCACTTCTGCACTTCTTACGTGAGCAAAGTCTAGTGTCAGCCGGTTTCAGGATGCCAGCATGTCCTTTCTCAGTTAAGCAGGCAGCTGATGATCTGTTTATTAAGGGAATACCTTTCAACCAGTAGCTAGTTCTTATTTTAAGATATCACAAAGACGGTCTAGTCTGCACACCTTATCCCTAAGCAAGCTAAAGGAACATTTAAGCCAAATGCTCTATCAAGGTGAGAATTCAAAATATATACTATCTCAATCCTCCCTCATGCTAAAAGGCAACTAAAATAAGTGTAGAGGCTAGGAGTTATAAGACATCACAAATGAGGGCCTATGATAGAAACCACCAACTTGTCTGTTAGTGTGTCACACAGCCACACTGTTTTGTGTGTTTCTGTGAAGTCAGAAGATTATCCAGCAGTGGTTTTGGTGGCATGTTGACAGGGAATTGCCAGAGGTTCAGGATGGATTCAGAAGAGGATGTGGAACAAGGGATATCATTACTGATGTCAGATGGATCTTGTTTGAAAACAGAGGATATCAGAAAGGTATTTACCTGTGTGACATTGACTATGCCAAGGCATTTGTGTGGATCATAGCAAACTATAGATAACCTTGAGAAAATCGGAATTCCAAAACACAATGTGGAACTTGTCTGGATCAAGAGGCAGTTGCAAGAACAGAGCTAGGGACTAGTGCATAAGTCAAAACCAGGAAAAGTGTGTGTCAGAGTTTTATCCTTTCATCATTTTTATTAAATATGTATACTGAGCACATCATCAGAGAAGCTGGATTATATGAAGAAGAATTTGAAATCAGAAGTGAAGCAAAGCTTTTTAGCTACCTGGAATATGCAGATGACACAACCATGCTTGCTGAGACTTGAAGTACTGCTGAAGAAGATCAAGGACTACAGCCTTCAGGCTGCAGTAGGATTCAGTGTGAAGAACAAAATCCTCACAAATGGGCCAATAAATGACATCAAGATCAAATGACATCATGGCATCATGGAGAAAGGATGAAGTTTTCAAGATTCTGTCTTCCTTGAATCCACATTTAATACTGATGGAAGCAAAAATCCAGAGAACAAACAACCAGTTGCATTAGGTTGATATGCCACACAAAATCTCTATAGAGTATTGAAGCAATGCTTTTACTATGAGGACTACTCATAGTAGTCCTGACTACTCAAGCCTGACTCAAGCTATGGTGTTTTCCATTGCCTCATATACATAAGAAAGCTGGACTTTGAATAAGGAAGGCAAGAAGAGTCGGGGCATTAACATTGTGGTGGTGGCGAAAAATATTGAAAGGGCATGGACTGTTGAAAGGACAGACATCTGCCTTGGAAGAAGGAAGGCAAGAGCGCTCCTGAGAGGCAAGACTGGTGAGACTTCATCTTACAAACCTTGGGCATATTGCCAAGAGAGACCAGTCCCTGGGGAAGGACATCATGCTTGGTGAAGTGGAACAGCTGCGAAAAAGAGGAAGATGAGCTGGACTGACACAGCAGTTGCAACACTGGACTGAGGCACAGGAATAATCATGAGAATGGAGTGGAGCCATGCAGTGTTTCATTTTTTTGTGTATAGGGTCACTATGGGTCAGACAACTCAATGGAACCTATCAATAAGAACACGGCAGAAAGGCCGTGCTACATAATTAATCACACCACAGTAGAGATTTCAACTTTTTCATTTAAAAAGTGAGGTATGCTCTTTCTTTTCTTCAAAAAAAAAATGTCTGTTGATAGAAAAGGTTTATTAACAAACTACTAAAGAAATACCAAATTAAACTATATATTCTAGAAATATCTAGTAGAGATGCAATTGAATACAAACTCATGTACATTTTTGCTTCATTATCAGCTTTAATTGAAACCTAGCACTTTTCCTAAAGGCACCTAGATACCTGAAACAGTTTGTGCTTACCTGGTAACCCACAGTTAGTGCTTTGAAGTCAGTCAGTGGCTCTACAGAAAATAAATGACCAACACATGGCTTGAGTAAATATTACAGTCAATAGGCTGAGCCCCGTGGCATAGTGGTTGAGTGCGGGATTGCGGCCCACGGGGCTGGCGGTTCAAATCCAGCAGCAGCTGTCCAGGAGCAAGGCTGGGCCTCCCATTGCCACCAGAGGGCAGTGATGCCCCCCTTAATATTACAGTCAAGAAACCTCTATGGAGCAATTCTATTCTATACAACATCAACTGTGAGTTGATTCAATGACTCCTAAGAACAAGGACAGCTTTTCTCCTAAGGTTGGCATTTCCTTGCAGCCCTGTTGAATAAAGCAGGTGCTTCTTCATCTCACCAGGTGTGACAATTGCCCCCTTCCTTTTGGCGTCATCTGAATTTCAGGTATTCTTCTTCATTAGTTGAGGGCATTATCATCTGACTTCTAGTCCTCTTCCATCTTCTACAAGGCCCCGTGCTAAGATGCATGAGAGATCGTACGTGTGGTGAAAGGGAGTGTGGTATCCCACATGTTTAACCATAGTCATCTGGATCAATGCTGCATCATCTCTACAACCATAGAGACCCACACCGATTGTCTACATGCCACTCGACTGCACTCTTTCTCTTGTTCCAAGCACCCAGGGTTTGGATCTCACTATCTTTTGTGTCCTCCTTGAGATCACAAACCTCCCTTGTAGTTCCATTTCTTCTTCATCTTCTAGCCTGTACCTCCAGTGTGTTATCTGATCATTTTTAAAGCATCTCTAAAATTTTATTTTTTTGGAACTCTTATTAAGCACATTTTAGATAATAGGGATGCTAAAATGCTTTGTACATGAATAATCATATTTTAACTTTTTAAAACTGTATGTTTAGATACTATTGCGATCTCCAATTTATAGGCGAAGGAATCATTCTTAAGAATGGTTAAATTCAGGCAACACACCTGGAAAGGGTTGTAGAGAATTCCTGTCTAACACTATTTTCCATTATTTGAACTTCTCTCTCTCTTTCTCTGTACTACTATTCCTACTATAAGGTGATCAGACGTTCCGTGGCATTTTAAAACTAAATAAATATATTACAATGCCATTTTTGCATTCTATGAGCATTTTTGTTGCTCCATAGAGACCAAATTTTTAATCAGGAACCTCTCCTCCCCCCCCCCCCCAGTCAATGGTGTCCCACTTAAAATTGGATCAACTTGATTCTCCACTCTTCTCACATTTATACAGAACTTCTGAATGCTGATAGGTTCAAGTCTCCCACCATCTCCAACCCGATGGATTGGTGTCACTACAGAATCATGGGCTCCACATTGACTTGGCTTTTGCCTGGAATTCATTTTGCAATGAAATTTATGAGAGCTTTTGCTTCTTTGTTTTATTAACTCCCCACATGCCCAGAGTAGTTACTACAACTGCTAACACAACCCTCAGTCCCTCTACCCTACTCCCACCTTATTCTTTTTCAGTAAATGACTTTGTTGCCTATTTTAGTGTCCTAGGGCTGCTCTAACAACAGATCACACATCATGCTGGTTTATAAGAGCAAAACTATATTGTCTCACAGTTCTGGGACCAGAATGCAGGGTGCTGGCTGAGCCATGTCCTCTCTGGTGAAAGGACTAGAGGAACATCTTTTCTTGTCTCTCTTAGCTTTGGAGAACCTCAGGCATTCCTTGACCTGTAGCTGCAGAATAACTCTATCTTTACATGGTTCATTCTTTTGTGTCTTTCTTTCTGTCTGTTCTCCTTTCTGATAGGATATCTTACAGGTTGGATTAAAATTGGTTCCAACCCACCAGTCATTGTGCAGAAGAAAGCAGAGGCTGTCAGTTACTGTCAAGGTTTACAAAACCTAGTAAACCCCTCACAGAATCACTGTAAGTCATAATTTATTAGACGGCAATGGGTTTGTTTTGTTTTGTTTTAATCCAGTATTATCTCTGTTAACATTTTCAAAGATTTGTTTTTTAAACAAGGTTATAGTCACAAATACCAGTGTAAACTTCCTCCTGTCACACACTGACAAATAGAGTCAATCTCTGCAGCCACTTTATTTTTCTGCAGTCCATGAAACGTAAACCCACTTTCAAGACTGGATTCTGTCCCTCACACTCTCCTGTTTTGTCCAAGATAAGCATAATTTCACACATTTTATGCCCCCCCCATTCTTTCTCTCTTTTGCACTTTTTATTTCTCGCCTCAATCAATTCATTTCTGTCACCATGGTCCATATTTTCACCTATATTTTCTGAGTAATGGGATGCACCATGTCAAGAGCCTCCCAAAGCAAAGAACATTCTCAAACTACACTTGCTATTGATACAGGAACATTGGTAGCACAGTGGTTACTCCCTGAAGTTTTTTGCTACCTTGTTGTTGTTGCTAATTTTTTTTTGGTATGCACTTGTCTGCTAAGCCATGTTGACAATTCAAACCTACTAACTACTATATGGGAGTGATGTGAGCCAGGATGATTCTGGAGTGATATTCAGCCTTGCAGACATTATTAGGCAATTCTATTCTTTTAGTAATCATATGAGGGCAATGTGTTTTTATTTGCTCCATTTAAGTATGCATACCACAAAACTTTAGACATTTTGTTGGAAAATCCATGAAAAGATAATGGATCTTCCCCCCTCCCATTAATTTTTTGAAGTTAATTTGAAGGGGTACACACTCCCCCAATCAAAGTAAACCAGATTCTTCCCCAAAGCTACATATTTAATTTTTTTTTTTTTTACAAAATAACCTTATCGCCTTCAAAGCACTTTCCATTACACTTAATCCATTTGTCAAATATGTAATTCCATTCTAGGAAACATTTCTCAAACTCCTCTGTTTGAATGATTGACTGCACCTTCCTTGTGCTTTCTTCTTCTTTTTCTTCTTCATCTCTTCTACATTGTCAAATTACTGTCCTTTCATGGCCTTTGGCATTTATGGAAACAAAAAGAAGTAACACAGAGTGAGGTCAAGTGAATAAGGTGCGTGGGACAAGCAACGTATGCTGTTTTTGGCCAACAACTGACACTCTGATACGGCTGCGTGAGCAGGTGCATTGTTTTGGTGGCAAAACCAGTCTCTTGGGCTGAGCCCCGGTGGTATAGTGGTTGTGTACAGGACTGCAGCCCATTGGATTGGTGGTTCAAGTCCAGCAGCAGCTCTCCAGGAGGAGGCTGGGCCTCCTACTCCCACCAGAGTGTAATGATGCTTCCCCCCTCCAAAAAAAGCAACCAGTTCCCTATCTGCCACAAATCAGTTTTTTTCCCTTCATACACTGTTATACAATCTTTACAGAACCTCTAAATAGAAAGCATTATTAACAGTCTGAACTGGTGGGACAACTCCAAGTGTACTACTAGTTGACATATCTGACCATTGAGGAAATTGATGGATGTCCAGAATGTGGTTTGTCATCAATCAACATTTCCCCTTTTTTGAAATGTGAAAAACCACTCATACATTTGAGTTTTTCTCATAGTACTCTCCTTATAAGCTGTGTTCAACATCAAAGCAGTTTCTGAAGTTTTTTTCCAGGCAGGTAACAAAATTTCACATCTGCACACCAGTTTCTTAAATCTACCATCATAAAAAATGAAATTCGAGTGAAACTGCTTTTACCTCCCCCAAATCACTGTGATCAGAGAACACCTTCCATGGTGACATTCCTGGGTGCATTAAGAGTGAGTTGCTCAATGCTCACCTAATGGGAAAAATGCTTACTGTAAAAGCTCTTCTTCCCAGTGCAATTATGGTTATTTTTAGTTACCCCTCATATATCACTCACTGCCATCAGTTGCTACTGATACACGGCATCTCTCTAGGACAGAGCAGAACCATTCCTGTGGGTTTTTGAGACCATAAATCTTTACAGGAGTCATTTCTCTCTCTTTCCCCCTCCCCCTCTCTCCTCATGGATCTTTACATTGAGTTATAATCCATAGTGAAGGCTGCAAGCCCTGACCTTTCATCAGCAAGTGCTTCATGTTCTCTTCAACTTCAACAAGCCACATTGTGCTGTGTGCACATCACAGGTTGTTAACTAGTCTTCCTCCAACCCTGATGCTGCATTCTTCTTCATAGAGTCCAATTTCTCTGATGATGTGCTCGACACGCAGTTTGAATAAGAATGATGATAGGATAGAACTCTGTCCCACATGATTTTAAACAATGCAGTATCCCTTTGATCCATTCGCATGACTGCTTCCTGATTCATATACAAAGTCAGTATAAGTGCTTGAAATGCTTTGAAATTCCCATTCTTCTCAAGGTTATCCATAGTTTGTTTAGCTCTGCATAGTCGGATTCTTTGGCATAGTCAATCAAACCCAAGTAAACATTTTTCCAATGTGCTCTGCTTTCAGCCAAGAGCCATCTGACACTTTCTTTCATGTCCTCCTCTGAATCTGCTTGAACCGCTGGTAGCTTCCTGTTGGATACTGTTGCAATGATTGTTAGGTGATCTGCAAAATTTCATTGGCATTTGATATCCATGATATTGTTATATATTTTGAGCATTCTGTTGGGCCACCTTTCTCTCTAATGGATACACATACGGATCAATTCCAGTCAGTTGGCCAAATAGCTGTATTTCAAATTTCCTGACATACATGGGTGAGTGTTTCTAGTATTTCATCAGCTTGCTAAAACATTTAAATTGATAGTCTATCAATTCCCAGCATGTTTTTTTTTGTGTGTGTGTTAATGCTTTCACTGCAGTTTGAACTTCTTCCTATAGCACCATTGGTTCTTGCTCGTCTTGAAATAATGAAGGTCAACTAGTTCTTCGTGGTACAGCAAATGGACTGAACAGATCAATTTGATACTATGAACAGACCACTAATAGCATCATAATCAATGGAGCAAAAGTTGAAATTGTCAAGGATATTGTCTTGCTTAGATCCACCATCAATGCTCAGTTGAGAGAGCTGTAGCTAAGAGAGAAGAAGGTCAGTTACATTGGGTAAATCTGCTGCACCAGACCTCTTTAAAGTACTGAAAAGAAAAGGATGTTACTTTGAGGATGAAGATGCACCTGATGCCAGCCAGGGCATTTTCAATGGCCACCTATGCATGAGAAAGTTGGGCACTGAATAATGAGAATGGGAGAAGAGTAGTTGTATGTGAATCGTGGTACTGCAGGAGAATGTTGAAAGTACCATTGACTGATAAAAGGACAAACAAGTGCCTTGGAAGAAGTATGACCAGAGCGTTCCTTACATGCAACTATGGTGAGACATGGTCTTAAATACTTTGGACATGTTGCCAGTAGAAACCATTTCATAGAGAGAGAGATCACATTTGGTAAAGTAAAGGGGCCATGTAAGAGAGGAAGGACTTCAAGGTGATTGATTGACACAGAGACTGCAATATGGGCTCAGACATAAAAATAATTGTGAAGATGGCACAGGACTGTGCAGTGAAACCGACAGAAGGGCATCTCACAAGGATACATACAAATATATAATATGTATGTGTGTGTCCTCTCCCCAGGACACCTATAATCAGGAAAGAAGCCCCTTGAACTACCACCAACACCCAAAGCTGATATTATTAACTATTTCCTGGTAATGTTCAATTATTAACTTTATTTTGAGATAGTTTCCCAGTGTCCATTTCCATATTTCATCACTTCCTATGCCAATACTATATGAATCACTTGCTCACATAAACTCAGTGCCAGAGAGTGGAGGCCAACTCATGGTCACCTAATAGCTACATACTGATATAATTCAACATATAGCATTCTAGTAGAATCACATCAAATCACCTTCCCTACCCTTAGAAGCAAGAAAAGCTGACTGCATATACTTGAGTATAAGCCCACCCAAATATCAACGGAGGCATCTAAGTTTACCACCAAAACGGCATTAAAAATGTGCTGAAGGGCTGAGCTCCGGTGGCGTAAGTGGTTGAGTGCGGGACTGTGGCCCACGGACTTGGCGGTTCAAGTCCAGCGGTGGCTCTCAGGTAGCTCCCACGACCACCAGAGGCAGTGATGCCCAAGAAAAAGAAAGTGCTGAAAAGCTCGGCATATACATGGTCATTTATTACTCATATCTACAATTATATAATCCCATAACATATTTTCACAGCAAGCATACCTTATCCAAAGACTATCTGTAACATTACATAGACATAGCTAGCTTAAGTGGACATAGCACATCTCAGTATTAATCCTTGGCACCATACATGGCAGTTCCCTCATCTTTCTTTAATCACTGAACTTCAAGAAACCAGCATCCCGCTAGCACTCTTTCACTCCAGGCCCAGAATTTGTGGGGGTTTATATCCTAAAAATTTATACCCACACGTGTACACACACATATACATGCATACATATACATATAGATGGCTAGCCCATAAAGGTAAGAGGTTAATAAGTAAAAATTCTGACCTTGTATTTGTACAAAGTTCTGAAGCCCGTAGTACACATTTACAGGTTTTTCTCCCATCTCTGAAGATGATAGGAAGACCGTCATCTCCCTATATGCCGAACAACAGCAAGCAACAAAAACCAGTTGCCTTTGAACTTTCTTTGACATATGAGGACACGTTTGATATCAGAGAGGAACTAGGCTCCACAGGACTTTCCATGGCTTAGTTTTCAGAAGTCGTTTATCTATCTGTTCTTAAAAAACACCTCTCAGTGGACTTGAACCATTAATCTTTTGTTAATAGCCAAACATGTTAACTATTGCCATTCTGGGACTCCTTGTGGGAGACTGACTTTTCTGGAGAAGTGGAACCAATGACATTCATTCATATATGTGTACAGAAGGACTTCAGAGGAAGAGAGAAATTTATATCATGGAAGCTCGCTGGCACAAGTCTGTGGGTGAGATGCTAGCTGACAGCCCCTCCAGGCTCATACAGCTGCCAGCTGATGATGCAGGAAGGTGAAGTGGGGGGGTTAGGAGATCACAGGCTGGATTCAAGAATGGCAGAAACAGGGCAGGGTACTAAGAGCTCCCAAGGTTAGCAGGCCATATAAGGCTTCATTCCAGAGGTCAGATACAGTATTCAATCCTGCACGAAAGAAAAGAGGGGTAGGAGAGAGAGGCGATTCCTCTCTAGCATCTTGTATAAGTAGGTCATATTCCCAGTGAACTGTTGGTAGATCATGTCCTAATTGAGAGGTTGGACTCCATCCTTAATTTCCCACGGTTGTTCCAAGTTGACACACTATGTGACCAGCCTAGGCAATCACTGCCATTATTGCTCATAAGTAAAAGAGATGAAATCTGGTGTATTTTACTGTTTTTATGCCTATTTGAATGGTGCTCTGGGTTGCCAGCTTAGGTGATAGTTCTTGTTTGGTGTCAGAGAGTCAACTTCAACTCACTGCAACCCTGTATGACAAAGTAGAGCCTTTCCCAAGAATTTTGTGGCCTATAATCTTTATATAAGCAAGTCTACAGAGCTACAGGGTGAGTTCCAAATGCCAACCAAGCAGATGCTTAAGTGTTCATGCTCTTGGGACTCCTTGTACCCCAACAAGATTTATTATGGGACCATGAGAATAGTAAGGATTGGGTGTGAGCTCTCATGGGTTGAACGGACACAATAGCCAAGGTCCATGGGTCAGCTTGTGCTAATGGTTCCTTGAGGGCAGTGTTTTAGATAGTACCATTAGACTACAACTCAGGCCTGAGTTTTTTTTGCTGGCTCTGCAAGGTGCCCTCAACAATAAAGACTGGACATGTAGACATAGCTGGAGGCATCAGAAGAGTAGTTTGCATGGAACAGAGGTTATAAAGAGAAGAGAGAAAGTATTAGGAGTGCAATTTACATTGTGGAGGGCCTTAAACACAGTACTTTAAACAAGTTTTTATAAATGAGTATGTAAGCCTTAGTTACCTCATCTCAAAAATGGGATAATAATACCCATCTCATACCGTGAGAATGAGATGACATAAGGCATATAAAATGTTTAACATTATGTTGGACACATATTAAGAGCTCAATAAAAATAACTGCTACTGTGATAATGAAAGTGGTGTTTAAGAATGATTAATGGGGCAATAGTGTGTAGGATTAGTTGAAGGAGGCAAGTAGTAGAATAGAAATCCAGTTCCAAAGCAGTTTTAATAGTCTAGGTATTAGTATAATAAGGGTGATTCAAGAAAATAAAAAATAAGAAATCATATGAAAGAGGAATTAAAGAGGACTCGGAGGCTGCTTTCAGATATGCTAAAAGAAGACAGAGTTACAAAATACCTAGGTTTAAAGTTTTCTTTCTGATATATATATAAATATATATATATACACACACATATATATCACGGTAATAAAGAATCATTGAAAATAATATTTTACTATCTTTCCCAATTCCTAAATGTTACACAAACTCAGAGAAAAGAGAAATGATCCTCTCTTTGTTTATCTCCTTGTCCAAATTAAATTATTTTTACCCATTTTCACAGTTTCATCTAGAAGTATTTCTACAGAAATTCCTCTCTCAAGCACATTCCTTCATCCAAGCACTGATTCTTTACTTCTGTCTTCTGGGGTCTCCACATGGGCATCCCCACTAGTATCTTAAACGTAACCATCCAAGTCAATCTCCCATCATCATCTCCTTTTTTTCGGACATCATATTCTTCCCCCTGACTTCCTCATCTTTGCGTATCGAGCAATTATCCCCTTAGACACCCTTGGAGTACCAGCACCATCAATCACTGAATGTTTGGGATCAAGACAAGGATAAGATTGATGAAAGGCAAAGCACTGAGGAAGAAGTCTTGGTCTGCAGTTGTCAAGTACTTTACTGCTAACCCAAAGGTCAGTGGTTCGATCTCACCCGCTGCTCTGTGAATGAATGATGTGACAATCCCTCTCCCTAAGAGGTATAGCTTTGAAAATCCTTTAAAGCAGCTCTAGTCTGTCCTGCTGGCTCTTGTGAATCAGAACCAATTCCCTTGCAATTGACTTTGGTTTGGCTGGCAAACACTGAGGATTTCTCTTCAGCAGTTCCTTCTTTCTAATGCCCTGTGTGTGCCCACTCCTTTCTGTCTTGGATGGCCCGTTAGTTCTCTTCACCTAGACGATTGCAACAGTCTCCCACAAACTCTTTCTTCTGTGTGAGAGATGAGGAGACTGCGAGAAACTGCTGTTATTTTCCTCCTCATTTGAAAATCTCCAAGTCATTATTAAGCATGAGGGGAAAATCATCTTGAATAGCAGTTGTATAATAAGGCTCAATGTGGCAGCTTGTTCAGCGTGGGTTTGAGAGCATGAAAAGGAATGGAGGTCATTTTGCCTTCTGGGAGTTATTTTTAACATTCAAGATTTTTCAGTTCCTGCTTATTTCCCCTGATTCCTACTCAGAAGCGCCGTAGAGCTCGACAATCCATTGGTGGCTTCCACAAAAGGCTGTGTAATTTATTCACAGGAAAGGCTCTTAAATGTTTAGTGAAAAACACAGGTACTGCCATTTTAGAAACATCTAATTAGTATCATTACTTGGCTTTGCACACCACAACAGACTCAGAAAATTGTGACTATTTCAAAGAGAGAGAGAGGAGTATCCTTCATGCCAAGATCGACTGATGTTTAAGAAGTGAGACTTCAAAACAAGTAAGGAAATGAAAGGGAACACACCTGGGAGGTTCTACCTCACCCCACAGGGTCTACCTTGTCCCAAAGGGTCTCCCCATGGCATCCATAAATAACTAAACAAAATATTTATTTTCATTATAAGACTATATGTAATTACAAACAAAAATTTATTTTATAAGTGCCTTATGCATCTTCTACTGCCAATGCACAGTACAAAAGATATTACCATTTAAAAAATAATTTTATTGGGGGTTCACACAACTCCTATCACACTCATTACATACATCAATTGTATGCAAACCACATTTGTACATTTGTTGCCATCATCATTCTCAAAACATTCTGCTACCACCAAAGTCCCTCCTCACACCTGCCTCTCCTCCCTGCTTCCCTCCCTCATGAACCCTTGATAATTTATAAATTATTATTAAGATATTACCATTTAAATATAGACTATAAAAAGAAAAAAGGAAGAAAAGCAACAGGCTGAAAAGTCTCTGGTATTGTAATGTCACACATGGAACGTAAGAGAAGCTTCTGGAAACTGAAGATCTACCTGTGCAGAGATCCAGATGGTGATCCAAGGCAAGAGGGATGGCTGTATCTGAACTTTATTGTAAAAAATCTCAGGACACCAACAGACAGTCAACAACATGGTGGCCTAGCTGTTACGTAATGAAGTTCCTCAGTAGTGCATATGGTTAAACTCTCCACGGCTAGCAGAAAGTGTCGTGGTTCAAACCTACCTAGAGGGGCCTTTGGGTGGCATCTGGTGATCTGCTTCTGATAGAGAAGAGGCTTTAAAACCTTCTACAGCACAGTTCTACTCACTACACGTAGGGTTACCATGAATTGGAGTTAATGTGGCTGCAACTACTGCCACCGCCAGGCAGTGATAGCATCGCTATTAAATAAGAGGGCTAAAGCTCAGTAAGCTTTCAAGTAGTTTGTTCAGTCAATCCTGACAACAACCTTATTGAACAGGTGAGGAAAGAGAGTCTCAGAGATGTTTTAACTCACTCGAGCTCATATTTCTGGAAGAACCAGGAATTCTAACTTGCATCTTTTGTAGGCCCACAGCTAATTCTCTTTGTGGAACCCTATTTTGTTAGGTGCTCTTACCTTTAGCAATCCTCAAACTAAAATCCAAGCTCACTGTCATCGAGTTCATCCTGACGCATGGTGACTCCACAGGATCTCTTTAGCTTCCCAATCTTTCTGGGTAAGCTTCTTCTTTTTCCTGTGGAGCAACTGGTGAGTTTCAAATGCTGGCCATGTTGGTTAGCAGCTCACAAATGTCCTTGTTTTTATAACCTCTTGGCCACCAGGACCGTTGTGTGCATCAAAATCAAACCCTGCTTTGTTCTGTACCATCCTGACCATTGTGAGAGCCAGTCACGGCGCCATTCCATCTCATCAAGGGTTTTCCTCTGATTCGCCACCAACCTAGTGCCCATTTCCAAGGACAAGTCTTTCCTGATAATATATGCAAAAGCATATGAGATGATGTCTCCACGTCTTCATGCCTAAGGAGCATTCTGGCAGCATACTCACTGCCATTGAGCTGATACTAATTCATAACAACCCCGCAAGACAAGATAGAACTGCTCTTGTGGATTTTCAAGACTGCAACACTTTGGGGAAGTTGAAAGCCTCCTCTTCCTCCATTGGAGATGCTGGACTAATTAAACTGCTGACCGCATGGATGTATTATGCCGCCAGGGCTCCTTGTGTGTGTGTTATTTAGGGCAGCCCATGGCACCTTTGATACTTTTTCCCAAGGTCACAATTCAGATGCAGTAATTCTTCCAGGTCTTGCTTATTGTCCATTGAGGAGATTGAAAGCATCGTGACTTGAGTCGGGGCATCTTAGTGCTCAAAGTGACATTCTTGTTGTTTCCTCACTTAAGGAAGTTTTACACTTTAGATTTTCTCAGTTTTGTTTGATTTCTTGCCTGCTGATTCCATGAGCATTGATCTCACATAAAAGTAAAGTGAAATCCTTGACATCTCCAATCATGTCCTTTTTTTGGTGATGTCGTTTATGGATGCCATTGTGAATATTTTTGTTATCTATACATTGAGCAATAATTCATCTTGAAAGTTATAATCTGATTATCAGTCAGTGCTTCAAGTCCTCTGGTGTTCAGCAACCAAATTTAGGTCATTTGCAAATCACAGGTTATTCATCAGGCTTCCTTTACTCCCAATATTGTATCTTCCTCCCTATCATTTTTCTCAGCCTACCGACAATAAATATGGTGAAAGGCTATTACATAGACACGCACCTTTCCTGCAGCAGTGCCTTGTTTTCTTGCATGACTGTATGTTGGTCTAAATACAGGTCCTGGGATTCAATGTTCTAGAATTCCCATTCTTCACAATATTATCCACAGTTTGTTATGATTTACACAGTTGAAAGCCTCTGCATAGCCAATAAAACGCAAGTAAATATTTTTCCGGTATTTGCAGTTTCAGCCAAGATCCATCCAAGTCACAATAACAACCCTCATTTCTCTTTATTTCTTTATTTTTAAAAGTTATTTTATTGGGGGCTTCTGCAGCTCTTATCACAATACATACATTCATACAAACATACATTCTGTCAAGCACATTTTTGCATTTGTTGCCATCATCTTTTTTAAAGCATTTTCTTTCTACTTGAGTCCATGGTATCAGCTCCTTACTTTTTAACCCCTCCCTCTCCCACCCTCCCTCCTGAACTCTTGATACGTTATAAATTATCATTATTATTTTTTTCATGTCTTACACTAACTGATGTCTCTGTTTGCTTCCCAAGGAGGAGACGAAGAGTAGATAATTGCGATCATTTTCCCCTTTCTCCCCTCAACTTCCCCTTTCCCTCCTGATATCACTACTCTCATTATTGGTCCTGAAGAGTTTATTTGTCCTGGGTTCCCTGTGTTTCCATTTCCTATCTGTACCAGTGTACATGCTCTGTCTAGCCAAATTTTTAAGGTAGAATTGGGATCATGATAGTGGTGGGGGGAAGCATTAAAAACTAGAGGATAATTGTATGTGTTTTCTCGGTGCTATACTGTATCCTGGCTGGCTTGTCTCTTTCTAATAACCCTTCTGTAAGGGGATGTTGAATTGTCTCCACTCTGCACTCCTCCCATTCACATTGATATGTTTTTTTTTGTTGTGGTTGCTGTTCTGGGCTTGCAGATAAACAAGCGGCCATCTAGCTGAGAAGCAACAAAATCCATAAGGAAGAAGCACACCAGCCTGTGTAATCATGAGGTGTTGATGGGATCAGATCTCAAACATCCAATACCCATCTAGCTCTCATTTCAAAGCCTCTTTTGAATCAAGCTTGAATTTCTAGCTGTTTCCTATTAATAAACAGCTGTTAGAATTTTTTAATATCTTCAACAAACTCTCACTTGCATTTAATATTAATGATATTGTTCAATAATAATCTGCACTCATATATATTATGTATATATTGCAGTGTTCTAGTTTCCTCTTTTCTGGATTTGAGTTCCTTTAGATTAATTCAATATTATTTTATTTACTAAGATATCTTTTAATGATTTCCTAGGATTTGCAATATGGGTTTTTTAAAGTAGATCACTTTAATGGGGACTTGTACAACTCATCACCATACATACATACACACATACATTGTGTCAAGCACATTTCTACATTTGTTGCCATCATTGTCAAAGCATTTTCTTTCTGCTTGTGCTCTTGGTATCAGTTCCTCATTTTTGCTTTACCCTCCCTCTCCTTCCTTCCTAAATCCTTGATAATTATAAATTATTATTTTTTCATGTTTTGCACTGTCTAATGTCTCCTTTTCTGTGGTCCACTCCCTTGGGAGGGGATTATAGGTTGGTTATTGTGATCAGCTCCCCTTTCCTCCCTTCCCTCCTTCCTCTCACCTTCCCCTTACCCTACTTGTATGGCTACTCTCACTATTGGTCCTGAGGGGTTTATCTGTCCTGTATTCCCTGTGTTTCCAGCTCTTACCTGTACCCATGTGCATGTTCTTGTCTAGCCAGATTTGTAAGGTAGAATTAGGGTCATGATAGTGACCTAGCGGAAAGAACTAGAGGAAATCTATATGTTTCTTTGGTGCTACGTTATACCCTGACTCTCCAGTTTTCTCCCTATGACCCTCTTATAAGGGGATGCTCAGTTGCCTACAGATTGGCTTTGAGCTTCCACTTTGCACTCACCCCCTCATTCACATTATGATTTTTTTGCTCTGGATCTTTGATGCCTGATACCTGATCTCATTGACACCTCATGATCACACAGACTGGTGATCATGTGGGTTTTTGTTGCTTCTCAGCTAGATGGTCACTTGTTTACCTTC
The DNA here is from genome assembly GCA_004026705.1 of Nesogale talazaci. NCBI lineage: Eukaryota > Metazoa > Chordata > Mammalia > Afrosoricida > Tenrecidae > Nesogale > Nesogale talazaci. The sequence goes on along the minus strand of PVJH01001847.1, from coordinate 20,380 downwards.
AAGCCCTTAAGACCCCAAATGCGATATCTTTGATAGCTGGGCACCATCAGCTTTCTTCACCATGATTGCTTATGTCTTGTCTTCAACGATTGTATTGGGAAGGTGAACATCACGGAATGCCAGTTTAATAGAACAAAGTGTTCTTGATTGAGGGAGTACTTGAGTAGAGGCTCAGTGTCCATCTGCTTCCTTAATGCTAAACTTATAAATATATGTACATAGATCTATTTCCCTATTGTCATATATAAATATATCTACAATTATACATTCCTATATTTAGAGCTCTATAAATGTCCTTTGCCTGTTGGTTTTAACAAATCCAGTGACAAGGGAACAACAAGTGACATAAAATTGATGGCAAGGAGGGTGTAGGAGGTCTGGTGGGGCTTGATCAAGGGCAACGTGATCAAGAGGAATAACTGAAATCCAAATGAAGGCTGAACATGATAGTGTAACAAGAGGAAAGTAAAAGGAAATAGAGGAAAGAACTAGGATGAAATGTGAATTTTAATTTATCATAATTTGCCATTTCATGTATATGGTAATTTAAGACTATTAGAGCATGTTGGAAGAAAGATGAGGTTTTCTATTTGGTAAAGAAACCCACTCGTTGCAGTTGTGCCTAGTCCTCTAAGGTCACTCTGAGTTGGAATTGACTTGACAGCAAGCGAGTAAGTGAGAGCAATAAAATATATCATAGCCCTAATGGCACAGTAGCTTTTACATTATGCCGCTGTTAGTCAGGTAGACCAGAGAAACAAATCCATAGAATCTCATATGGGCACACCAGAGAGATTTATATAAAGGGTAGTTGTATATGAAGAAATCATCCCAATCCAGTGCAGTCAAAGCCCATAAATCTAATATTAGTCCATATGTCTGATTCTAATCTATAAAGTCTGCTTCAGAATCACAAACCATGCATTGATGCCAAATACAGGATGATCACAGGCCAGTGAGTAGAAAGTCTTTGGATCTAGTGGCGTGGTAAGCATGTTAGTGCAGGCAGGGCCTCCAGGTCCTCCCTGAAGACAGGTAGGGCTGCATTAGGGTAAGTCCATGTGACTTTTCCTCAGGGATGTCTCACAGGAGGTGAGCAGAGAGAAAGAGAATCTATCCTGACTCCAAGGAGGAAATCCTGGAGTTTCCAGAATTCTCAGCAGAAGGTCATGCTCACATAGAGGTATCATTAGCTATGACCTGATTAACAGAATAGATTGCAGGCCTGCACTCTTAATCCTCTCATGTCCCAAATTGACACCAGATTATGCAACTACCATAGCTGTTAACCAAAAGGTCAGTGGTTTGAATCTGCTATCTAGGTGTTTCATGGAAGAAAAGTGAAATTATCCACTACCATAAAGGCTTAGTCTCAGAAAACCAGTGCAGCAGATCTTATCTAACCCCTAGGTTCTAGGATGCAGAGTCTATCAGATGGTTGTGGGAAAATAGCATATATTTCCATTTTTTATTCTATCTTTTGATGTGCATGAAGTTTAAATTGCAATTTATCATATGGTTTGTGATCATTTTCATCACAGCCTTTCTAAAGGCACACTGCTTTTCGCATCAGGATTTCTAGGATATAGACTCATTCCCCAAGAGGCTTCTTGGGAAACTGGAACATATCTATATGAAAATTAATATAACAGGCAAGGGAATGAATACATACAGTAAAACTCTAATATACAGAACACAAAAGTACAAAAATGGTTGGAAGGGATGTAGGCATTGCTTGAATTGTGCATTAATAGCTTCATCGAGAATCTGGAACTCAAAGACAGCACAAGAAAAATACCACTAATGAACAAGTACAAAGAAATTGATAGATTTTTGGATATAACTGAGTGACTGGGTGAAAATGATTCTCCCTAGAATAAGTAATGGAAGCCAAAAATAGTAGGTTATACATTTAGATTGTCATAACAATTTTTTAAATTCCTAATATTTCTTCAATAGCAGTTTTATAGGATTTGATTCTATATCTTTTTATCTTTTTTAAACAATAATGTTATTTCATCTCACCCTTTGCGATAACAGTGATTTGTTACACAATATTCCAAAAGAGCTCTACTCCAATAAACCTCATGTGTAATAATTGTGTTTCTTAATGAATTACTGAAGGGAAGCACTGGGAGGCAGAGAATTTAATAAGAAATGGAGAAATTAATAATAAAGCTCATGTAGATATTATTTTTGTTTAGGGAAAAATTAACTCAAAAGGAATAACAAATATTTCTCTGTTTCTTCTCTTTGTCTCGCTCTATTTATTATATATCACTTAGCTTTATCTCATTTTCAGAATTACTAATTCTTCTCTCATGTCACACACGTGTTCCTTCTTAATCTTTGAGTTGCATTTGAACGACCTCTGACCATCGACATTGCCTGAAACAGAATGTGGAAGTGGTCTATCAATTCTTTGATGGGATCAGTGTGGTAGAGCAGTTATTCCACTCTCCTCTTATTCGGTAGCATCTCTTAATGGGGCCATTTTATCAAAAAGATATTTCCCATTGACATGTAGGGACCATTCTTCAACCAGCAAGGTATTTTCTTTCTTTTGAGCAAAATTACATTCTGTATCAATGTTAACATGGAACTTATAATCCTTAACCCCACTGTTACGCCAGTACACAGGCTTTGCCACTATAGCCATTACCAACTCGACTTGCATTACTTCTTTCATTCCTGATCCAACGTTGTACTAAGCCTTGTTTCTACATTGTTTCCAGTCATCTAAGACCCTTGTCCTCTTTTCCTCATAGTGCATGAGTACAGAGTAACATAAACATGGAGTGACTTGCTGCTGGTTGCTGACTTCTATCAGGTGACAGTACCCTCCCTCAAGGCATCTTATGTGATCTATGAATAGGAAAATATGGCTTAGTGCCCTGTTTGATCGTATATCGGGACACTGTGATTCTTACAGTTTTCACTGGCTGATTTCCATAGTTGAACATCTGCTTGCTCTTCTTTTTCTGCCCTATTTGGTAAGATTTGCTGAAACCTCTCTTGCAGCATAGCTGCACATACACTTCCACAGACAAATGGGTGTGGGCTTCACATGAGAAGCATTGCCCAGGAATCATAGTTAGTTCTCTCTCACGGAAAGTGAGAAATGGTCTCATGGAACTGCCAGTTCTTTCACCAACTCAAACAGCTTCTCATGAATTCTCTGTTAAACAAAGCTTACGCTAGACATGAATGTTGCCTATAAACTTACAAACGTTTGCACATCTATTTCTGACTCTGTTTTTCTTGTTTTTGTTTACGTTCTTTCTCTTTATGGCTTTTTCATTCTGAGTTAAACAACATTCTCTTGGTTCAGAGCTCCTGTGGCAATAGGTTAATCCAGTGAGTTTTCATTTGCTTCAACAAATGTATTAAAATGGTTGTTAAATACCATTTCAGTTTGAGGTTAGCTCTTAATAATAGCATTTTGGAAGCACAGTAGCTTACTACTCTTAGATGTGGCGGTATCTATAGCTTTGTTATGAGGGAAGGGAGGATGATGGTTCATGATGACATGAACATATTTCAAACATATTCAAATGGAGATATTTTCACACCAATATATAGCCAAATGATATGGCCCCAGGCTATATTCTATTTGAGTTTGTTTAAAAACAAACAAACAAAAAACAGCTGCAGCTGTAGGCATTATTCTATTTTTTTTAAATCCTAATATCTACTACACACACAATATGCAATATAATTTAGAATTCTCACCTTGTCGTGTCATGTTTGGAATTTTTACTCCTGTTCCATAAAATAAATAAGCACTGTTGGTTGCCCCTCTGATTTCTCACAGGAAAAGTACAAGCTTGTTTTTACTCTGGCAGGGAGGAAATGAATATTGATCAATCTTAGCCAATCATAGGTATTTGCGTGTGTGTGTGTGTGTGTGTGTGTGTCCCTTTGGCAGGATAATTTAAGCATGAACATTTAATTCAAAAATTTTGGCTAAGGGGATCTAAAGGAGATTTGCTAAAGGACTCTTGGGAAGCCTTATATAATTGATGAATATGCACACTGGAAGGAATTACCTGTCTTTTCTTTTACCATTTAACTGACATTTCTGAGATTCCTGTAATGTATGGAAGGAAACTTCCATTAGTGTATTGACTAAGTAGTAGTGTATTGACTAAGCACTAAATTGCTCTTTGAAAGTTGAGAATTCAAACCCACCATTTACTCTATGGGAGAACAACATGGTATTTTATCCCATTAAGATTTACTATCTTAGAAAACTATATATCATGTATTATCCTATATGATAGGTCTGAAATAATAGCCACTCACTGGCAATGGTTTTGAGTTTGGCTTTGGGTGATGCATGGAACTACAACAGCCAAATTGCAATGATAAAAAGCTTTAGGTTGAAAATAAACAACTAAATTAAGAAATGCAAAACACATTAAATGTGCAGTTCTGAAAGGTGGAAAAACATAAATGTCTAGTAATTAAAAAAAAATTGTGATTGGAATATACTTCACAGATCATACAACTTAATTGTTCAGTCCTATGAAGATTTTTTTTCAACTGTTAAGTTAATAAGTACTGAAGCTGATCTTTGATTCCTATGTAATATGCTACTACTAATAATAAGGGTTTCACTACCATACTTTGAAATGTGTGTTTTCTCTTTGTTGATTCTTGCTTTTTCCATTTTGGGTTTTTCAGAGGCTGCAAGTGAGAAAATGACCAATTGAGTGGAGGGTCAAATATATAATCTTCTAGTCATTAGGACACTAATATATAAAATTTACTAGGATAAATTGTTGATGCATGCACTGGTATGGGATATGATCTACTTATACTGGCCATTCTATTTGCATGAGCATAAAATATCTAGAAATGAAGCATGGTGAGGTGTCTTTATATGAACTTAAATGATTTCATGAGGAATTATAGCAGGTAGCTATATGAAATCAAAAATCTACTTTTTCAGAGGAGTATATTTGAAGAGTCACAGTTGAAGAGGTTGAAAAGATGGTTTAGAAAAATTTCTTTTGCTATGAATTCACATTCCCAATTAAGTTTAGAAAGGATAATAAAGAATAGCATGTTTAGGATTTTCAGAAATTATTAAACAGGATTATTGAATTCTGCAATCATGTAAGCAATTAATGTTAATGAATAATAGCAGTTTGATACAAAATAAAACAATCAGTGCATGTGCCTTATTTTTCTTCATGGAGCAATTCAGCCAAACTTTTGTTCTCTTCTAACATTTTTTACAGGATCTTACTTTTTGGGAAATCTTAGGTCTAAATTTTCTTCATACTTTTTGAATTCTCTTTTGCTTCTCATTCTGCCAAATGCTGAAATTTTCTGAGCATCTGGAACATAATAAAGATAGCATGTCATGGGTATAAGCAGATCAGCAGGTTATGAAGTCCATCACTCATTCAGTGAGTACGCACAAACACATTGCATCAGTTTGCCCTGTTTGACAGATAACTTGGCCCCAAACTGAATTGTACTGATTTTTTTTTGTGGGGGAGAGGGGATGAGTTGCATCATCCATAACCTCCTATATTAAGGAATAATTGAGCTAACTTTAGTTTCAAACTTGCCTTGTTTATCCTAGTATATAAACTGAGTACTCACTGTCCTTTCTGGGGTACCTGGCTCTTGGCCTCCATGATCCTAGAAAATAGACACCGCAGCTCAGAATATGATCTGGATCTTTAGGGCTGAATAACAACAGTCATTGGCCCACCTAGACGCATAACGTTGGACTTGTTTTCCTTAGACCTCCACCAGCTGTGTTTATTGAGCTTGTTGTTTATCACGTGTTATAGGTGTTCAAGCCAGAAACTGTGGAGATAGGCCGCTGGACAAAAGTGAGCGAGTCACTAAGGGGTCTGCTAATGATGGTGAACGATAGAGCCGATTAAAGAGTGCGTCTCGTGTATGGGCTAAAGTGCTGACTTTGAAGATGGCCATAGATCCATGCTGCTTCCTTGCTCTCTCTGTAGCTGAGTTATAGTCTGCTGTCAAGGGACATATTGAGAGATTAAATTATACTTTCTAGAGAAATCAACCTTCGTTGCCTTACTTGAGAAATTTTTATGTCACACCTGTATCCCAAATACCTCACATAAAATCAAACCAGCATGTGCCAGGCTTTCATTATTTACTGACAAGGCCTCCACTGTCCCCAATACAGTTCACCAACAAGGCTATGACTATCATCATAATTGGAACAGTACCACAGGATTTGTGTTTCTGAGGCTAATACAAACCCGCTTGCCAATCAAGGAGGAGAATTAGAAAAGGAGGCAAGGAGGATGAAGGACAAGGAAGGGTAGAGTAAATCTATAGAAAATTTGAATGATAGGGATGAATTTTCTTTGTAAGTGTTAGCAGATAATGGTGACCTATACACATTTCTTTTCTATTATTATTATTATTATTATTAGTTTGCTAGACCCAATAAGTTCATGTGCTGGATTCAGTGATCTCAACCACAAATTTTTGAGTCATAATGCAGAGGGATTTTTTTGGTTTGGTTTGGCTTTTAAAACACCTTTTCTCATATTTTGAATTTCAGCTAGTACCTAGAAATATTAAAAAGGCGGTACATGTAGAGCACTTTATGCTTTGGGGGAGTTGTTGCTGTTTTTCTTGCTCAAGTCAATCAGGATATCTGAATGGACAGAGTCTCATAGATGTCTTCATCAAACTATACAGTGGCAGAACAGGAGGGTGTGACCTGGTATTTCTAACCCCTTTATTTTATAGACAGATGAATTCAAAATACACAAGTTGACATGATTTGTCCAGTTTCATATAAAAATTTGGATCAGATTCAGGACATTAGGGAGATCAAAAAGCCAAATGGTATAGGACTGAGGATTCAGAACAGTGTGTACCTGAAAAATCATAGGGGCTGAGCCCTAGTGACATAGTGGTTTAGTGTGGGACTGCGGCCCACTGGCTAGGTGGTTCAAATCCAGCAGCAGGAAGGCTGGGTAGCTCCCACGATCACCATAGGGCAGTGATGCCCCCCTCCCGCAACAATCATGGTTATGATACCCACTAACCATGGACCCTATAGAAATGGCCTAGTCTTTCCTAGATTCATTTTTCTCATTTAAAAATGGATATATCACCCACTTCATGGCTTTATTTTGCTGACTATGTAAGAGAATGCATAAGAAAATATTTGCAATGTTTATAAATGTGTGTGAGGGAGATAAATGCATGCTTGGACAATAGCTCACTCACTACCACCAAGTCAATTTTGACTCATAAACAATACCTAGTACATGTTTAGTCCATCTGAGTTATCTTTACAACAACTGACTTATGATTTAGTTAGATGTGTTTAAGTTAAATGAGGTTAAAGATGGTGCAAGGTTATAAAGAGCATGTGCTATAATTAATGACTCTAAGAAGTCTATGATCTTATCCAAAGATTATTGAAGAGCTCCTTGGTTGATTAACCATAAATTTTGCCTATGTTTTAATTTTGCCTTATGCTCCCTTTGTTTCTCTTCTTTTTACTTATTAAATTTTAGAAGGAGGGATCAGAAATAGAAACTGGAATCTGATCAATGAAAAAGGAGAGAAATAGAGAAGTTACCTGAAATGCAACTTTTCTAAATGTAAATGGTAACATCATTAAGTTACCTTAGGAACAAAATAGGGATAGATCTTTCTTTGGAACAACATTAAGTACTTTAGATTGGTTACAAATAATGACTAAATCAAAAGCTTATTGGTAACTCAAACAGACAATAAAAAATATCATTGCATTGCCTTTATGAGCCTAGTCATATTCTTTGGTGGGTTTGTCATACAGTGGTGATTTGCATTTTGTTGTGACACTGGAAACTATGTCTCCAGTATCCAAATACCAACAGTGGTTCTCATAGTGAATAGGTTTCAGTGTAGTTTCCAAACTAAGGTTAGACTTGGAAGAAGGAAGAGGTGGCCACTTCTAAAGGATTTATCATTAAAAACCTTACCATTAACAACAGATATAGTCTGAATATAGTACCAGAAGATGAACTTCTCAGATTGGAAGTCACTCAAACTATGTCTATAGAAGAGCTGCCTCATCAAAATAGAGTCTATCTTAATCAGTTTGTCTCAATCTTCATTTTAATACAGTTCCTCAGGTTGTGGTGATATCCCCCAACCATAAAATGTTTCTCAATGCTACTTTATAACTGCAATTTTGCTACTGTTATGAATCGGGCAACCCCTGTAAAAGGGTAATTCAACCCCTAAAGGGGTTACAACACACAGGCTGACACCCATTGGTCTTAGTGAGGTGGATGGAGCAAAGGTTTTGGTACCTTCACTTGTGTTGGGAGACAGCACAAAATGAGAAGCACCTGGAAATATCCACTAATAATCTATGTGGATTGTATGAGTTAAAAATCTAAGATGACTGAAAGTCATCAAAAATGAAATGGAATCCATAAGGATTAATATCCTAGACACTAGTGAACAAAAATGTACTGGTAATAGTCTAAATCAGACAATCATAGTGTCTTCTATCCAGGCGCTATGTGCCAAACATTGATTAGTGTCTGACTTTCTTCCTCAAAGAAAAGCTAGTGAATTTTGCCCAAGTAATTTGCCATCACAATAGAGGGGGCGGCTAATGCAAGACATGAGGGCAAGACAATATGACAAAACCACAAGCAGAGCAAAGATTTAATAAGCAAGGCATGCTTTAATCATGAAGTGGGTCACCTTATGATTGTAGGAAGCTCAACTCTTTCGGGGGTACAGCATCTGATATAATAGAGGTTAGGTGGGCAGCCCCACTGGCTTGCTTGTGTCCCTATCCTCATTTTCTATGGACTCTTATTCATAATCCATGCCTTGAGCACCCCATTATTAAGTGAGGTGGTGTTGGGAAGAGTCATCTGGACCTCTAGGGAAACAGATCATTTGATGGAGCTTGGATTATGTCATCCTCTAGCTGATTCTGACACTGAGGTTGACAGATACAAGAGGAATAGTTCATACTCATAACCAAAAAGAGCATTTCAAGATCTATCTTGATGTCTAATATGACATGATCATATATAGGTGCCCAGAGAGAATGTCAGTTAATAAAACTATTCAATTTTGACCATAAATGGCAAGTTCAAGTTGAGTTTGAAGAAAATTAAAACAAGTCCACCAATGTCAGAAAGAGACCTTGACTACACCTACTTGAAACTATCTATTTAGAAACCATCTGAAGAACAGATTTGTTACACTGAAAGCTAGTGAGCAATAATCAGACCAGTTGTAGGATGACATCAAAAATGTCATACATGGAGAAGGTAAGAGATAAAAAGGCTATGAAAAGAAAAGACCAAAGAGGGGATCAGAAGAGACTCTGAAAATTGATCTTGCACATAGAGTAGCTAAAGCAAAGGTATCAATGATGAAATGAAAGCATTGACCGAAAATTTTAAAGGTCGACCCAGAAGACAAAATAAAATCTGACGATGAAATGTGCACAGAACAGAAATGAGGGAACCATTAAAAAGACCACACTCAGCATATCACGAGAGAACTAAGCAAAACAGTAAGCCTCCAGATGCAATATGAAGAATTGCATGTGAAAGAATTAAGGATGCAGGAAGCATCAAGAGAAGATGGAAAGGAAAAACAGAGTTAATCACTGTAGCAACAGAATTGCTTGATATCCAGCAATATTAAGGAGTAGTATATGATCAAGAACTGATGGAATTGGAGGAGGTAATCTAACCTGTACTGAAGATATTTGTTCAAAATAGGACTCCACAAGTCAACAGAATACCAAACAAAGGGTTCCAATAGGCAAAGAAGCCCTAGAAGCCATCGCTTATGTATGCCTTTCAACCAACTGGAAGAGATCGATATTTGTGCACAGACCAGGAAAGGTGATCCAATATATCATGGTAATTATAAATAATAAATTATTGAATATTATATCATATTCAAGTAAACTCTGATAAAGAAAATTGGAAAAGAATTGTAGCAGAATATCAACAAAGACATCCAGAAATTCAAGCCAGATTTACAAGAGGAGGTGGAATAAGGGGTATCATTACTGATATGAGATATATCTTGGTTGAAGACAGAGAAGAGTGAAAGATATTAACTTGTTTCTTATTAACTATGCAAAGCCATTTGAATTTACAAATTATAATGAAATATGGGTAACATTTTCAATAATGGGAACTTTAGAATATCTAATTGTACTCACGTGGAACCAATACATTGAAAAAGAGGCAATGCCATGTACAGATCAAATGGATACTGATTGAACTATGGAATTGTATGATGTCTAGATTATCTCCCAATAAAACAGTATCTTGACTTGCATAAACAAAGTAAGGGAGAAATAATCTCAAAATTAAAGGAAACTCTTTAAATTTTATTTTTTAGAAAAATGTAAAAAAAACAATAAAAAAACTATCCAAAACAACAACAAAGAAAGGTATGCATCAGCATTGTTCTTCTTGATCCTTCTTACACAATCTGTATACTTAGTGCAGTGCAGAAAATAACTTAATGTGTCACTTCTATCATGTTGTTTTCAGTTCCTACCCAGAGCAATCCTCTGTACCACAGAACAGGTCACTTTTCAGATGTGTGCTATCTTCGCAAGAGTCCCTATGCTTAAGCCCATTGTTGCCGCCACTATGTCAGTTCATCTTGTTGAGAGCATTCATCTTGTCACTGCCCCTGTACTTTATTTAATTTGATGTCCTTCTCCAGGGATTGGTCTCTCGTGAAAAAACCAAAGGATGGGAGACAAAGTCTCACTCTCCTGGCCTGTAAGGAGCATTCTGGCTATCCTTCTTTCAGGGCAGATTTGGCTGTTTTCTCAGTCTGTGGTACTTTCAATATTCTCTGCCAGCACCATAATTCAAATACATCTGTTCTTCTGTTTTCCTTATGCAGTGTCCAACTTTCACACGCACATGAGGCATTTGAAAATACTTTGGCTTGAGTCAGGTATACCTTAGTTCTCCAAGTAACCCTCTTGCTTTTCAGTGGTCTAAAGAAGATTTATGCATTCGATTTACCCTGTACAGTGTATCATTTGACTTCTTGAGCACTGATTGTAGATAAAAGCATGACAAAATCCTTGACAATTTCAGTCTTTTCTCTATTTATCATTATACTATCTATTGACCCAGTGGTAAGGATTTTGTTCTATTCAAAATTCCATTTCTGAAGGTTGCATATGAGCAAGGACCAATGGTACTAAAGGGTGAAGTTCAAGCTCTATGGAGAGCATTAAGGAAAAACAGTCATCAGGAATAGATAGAAGAGACATTAAATCGTTTAACAAGCTGATCAAATACTAGAAGGACTGTCTTCTCTGTGCTAGGGCACTTAGAAGACAGCTTAGCCAACTGACCGGAAGAGATCCACATTTGTACCTAGTGCAAAAACAGGTGATGTAGTGGAGTCTTGAAATTATAGAACAATATCACATACAAGTATAATTATGCTGAGAATTACTCAAAGATGGTTGCAGCAATGCCTTGACAGGTAGATGCCAGAGGTTCAGGGCAGATTTAGAAGAATACATGGAACAGAAATATAATTGCTGATGGATGAAGCAGAGAATACCAGAAAGTGTCTACTTGTGCTTTGCTGACTGTTCCAAGACATTCAACTCTGGAGATCATAACAAACTGTAGGTAACATTGAGGAGAAAATCCATAACACTTCATTATGCTCATGTAGAATTTGTACAACACTTCATTATGCTGATGTGGAGTTTATACATGGATCAAGAGGAAGCTGCAGAAACACAATAAGGAAACACTGCATGGTATAAAATCAAGAAAGGTGTGTGCCAAGAATGAATCTTCTCACCATGCTTATTCCATCTGTTCGCTGAACAGATAATAAGAGAAACTCGATTACATGAAGAAGAATGTGACATCAGGACTGGAGAAAGGCTTGTTCACCTGCAATATGCAGGTCACCCAACCTTGCTTGTTGAGTAAGGGATTGTAACACTTGCTGATGAAGATCAAGGATCGCAGCTTTCAGTATGGATGACAGACAGCTCAATATAAAGAAAACCAAATCATCTACCATAGTCTCTGTGAATTTAACCAAACATATTTTTCCATGATGGGTCTGAGTAAGAAGGTGAGGCAAATCCTGATTGTGTTATAACAGGCAGCGGTGAGTGACTGCCATCCTGTGGATATAATGTTAACTATCTCAGAAGCAAGAATGGGGAATTGAACGTCCAGAGAGATCCAGGAATGAGGTCCGTCCTCTGGACCCTGAGATCCCTATGCTGTGAACCTATTTGATCCAAGAAGACTCCAAAGGAATGACAGTGGGACTATAGCAGAATAAGGCCCAGCAGCCAGATGATGAAATGAGACAGTGGATTTTCCAGCTCACAGAGCAAGTAAAGTTGAATGCGTTGGGGCTGGAGGTTAACTTGGGAAGTTATGTGACTATATACACTTAATTCAAGGAGTTGGGTTTGCTAACCTATGGGGCTGGAACTAAGTGTCTCAAGTTGAGGCTTATAGGGGAATTATGTGCCTTTGGGCATTTCTAGCTCTCCCTTCTGTTGAGTCAATTTCTACTCATAGCAACATTATAAGATAGCTTTGAGTGGACTGCCTCAGTGGATTTCAGAGACTTTAAATCTTTATGGGAGCATTTATTAGCAGCCTTAAAAGAACTCTGTAACATGTCCTGACGGAACGACTGTGTCTCCAACATTTCTCACTTGATTTGTAATGCCTCACTTCCATAATAAACCTCATAATTGTGAGAATTGTCTGTGAGTTCTGTGTGGCCATTGCCATAAATTTTAACACTTACTTGAAAAGCAGAGAGTCCTGTGAGGGACGAAGCTTATAAAGTGGACTGTCTCCTTTCAACCTTGTTATACAATCTCTTTGTACGCTTGGCAAAAAATCTGAGAAGTTAGACTCTATGAATAAGAATACAGCATTGGGATTGGAGTAAGGGTCATTAGTAACTTGTGATAATGCTATGACACAATTTTGCTTGCTAAAAGTCAAGAGAGTTGATGTACTTGCTGATGGAAATTAAAACTGCAGCCTGCAGTATGAATTGCAATTCATTGTAAAGAAAAAACAAAATTCTTAAGCTGGGCCAATAGACAACAGTATGATAATGGAAAAAAAGATGAAATTGCTAAGAATTTCATTTTGCTTCTATCTACAACAGCACGGTTCTCTGCCTCTGGGTGACCAATCCCTTTGGGGATGAAAAAACCCTTTCACAAGGGTCACCTGGCTTATAACCGTTGCAAAATTACAGTTATGAAGTAGCAGCAAAAATAATTTTATGGGCAGAGGGTCACCATCACATGAGGAACTGTATTAAAGGGTCATGGTATGAGGAAGTTTGAGAACCACTGATCTACAATCAATATTCATGGAAGAAGCAGTCAAGAAACCAAATCAGATATTGCAGTAAGTTAATCTGTTGCACACCATATCTTTCAGAGTTGAAGAGCAAGAATGTCACTTTACAACAAAGTAGGCCCAACCCAAGCCATGGTATTCTCACCTACCTTATATGTATGTGAAAGTTGGATGATGAATAAAGAAGACAATAGAAGAATTGATGTGTTTGAATTGCAGCATTGGCAACAAATCTTGAAAGATTTATGAACTGCCTGAAAAACCAATGCATGTCTCTTGCAGAAAACACCCAGGATTCTCCTGAGAAGTGAGGGTGGGGAAAATTTGCCCCACATACTTTGGGCAGGAGAGATCAGTCCCTGGCAAAGAACATCTTGCTTAGTAAAGCAGAGGCTCAGCCAAAAAAGAGGAAGATTCTTGACAAGATGGATCGGCATAGTGGTTTCATCATAATGACCATGATGAGGATGTTGCATGACCAGGCAGTGTTTCATTCAGTTGTTGTCATCCAAGGAATCGCTATGAAAGCTCCTGGAACAATGATAATCTTTCTAGTAGAACCACTGGGTGCAGGGTTCATTGAACTTGTATCTTCAGGCAGAGGAAATACTACCATAACAAATGCTTGGAAACAAACAGTGGAAGAAAGAGTGATGTTGCTCTTAGGATGGTTCTCCTGAGTCATCTATCTTTGAAGACTCATTGAACATGTTTTTCTAAATTCTGCTACCCATTTATTTCAGCCAATTTAGCCACATAAAGTTTGTGTGGTAAAAATTCCTCTCGTTCTCATAAGTCATTGTTAGAACAAGGAAAGGAAAGCATGTCTACCCACTTATCTACCTAGGCATAAGTAGTTTTGCATATTTACATATATGATTATAGATATGCATACAGTTCATTCCTTAGAAATGTCTACCTTTCCTCTTATAATGTGCCATGCCTGTGCTTTCATTGAAAGATTACAATGACAATTTTGTAATAGTTGGTGAAACAATATACCAACAAGGCAGAAAATTTTTTTTAAATAATTTTATTGGGGGATCTTACAGCTATTATAACATTCCATACATCATCTATATCAAGCACATTTGCACACATGTTGCCACACTCATTTCCAAACATTTACCACTTGAATCCTTGGTATAAGTTTCTCTTTCCTCTTTCCCCCACTTTTTTTAATGAATTTTTTTATTGGATACTCATACACTTCCTCTCACGATCCATATATACATCAATTGTATGCAGGAGACATTTGCACACTTGTGGCCATCATCACTCTCAAAACACCCTACCTCCACTTAGGCCCCCAGTTTCAGCTCTCCATACCCCCCCATGAACCTTTAATAATTTACAAATTGTTAGTGCTTTTTTATGTCATACACTGTCCAATGTGTCCCTTCACTCACTTTTCTGTTGGCAATTCCCCAGAAAGGAGGTTATATGTAGATTCCTGAAATCGGGCCCCCCCTTTCTACTTCACCATCCCTCCACCCTCCCAGTATCACCACTCCCATCACTAGTCTTGAGATAACATCTATCCTAAATTCCCCATGTTTCTGACTCCAGTGTACATTCCCTGTTCTAGCCGGACTTGTCTGGTAGAATGGGAGCATGATAGTGGGTGGGAGGAAGCATTTGAGAACTAGAGGAAAGGTGCATATTTCATTGTTACTACACTGAACTTTAACTGGCTCATCTCCTCCCTACAACTGCTCTGTAAGAGGATGTTGCTTCACCTATCGATGGGCATTGGGTCGCCAATCTGTACTCTCCCCTATTTATAATGATATAATTTTAGTTCTTTGATTCCTGACACTGGATCCCTTCAACACCTCATGGTCACACCGGTTGGTGTACTTCTTCCATGTGGGCTTTGTTGCTTCTGAACTGGATGGCCGCTTTTTTACTCAAGCCTTTAAGACCCCAGACGCTACATCTTTTGATAGCTGGGCACCATCAGCTTTCTTCACCACATTTGCTTATGCACACATTTGTCATCAGCGATCAACATATCAGGAAAATTCTAACTTACTGTCCATGGAGACTCATAGTGACACTAAAGGACAGGGTAGAACTGCCCCTGTGGGTCTCTAGGACTGTAAGTCCAACATTAGCCCATATATTAGACACCGATTTACAAAGTTCTTTTCAGACTCACAAAACACACGCGATGATGCCGAATGCGGGAGAAAGCCTAAACAGTGAGCATGTGAGCATCTCTGCACTTGCAGGGGTCCCCATGAGTCTTCTCCAGCACCCACGGCTACATCAGGGTAAATCCATGTGGATTCTCCTCAGGCATGTCGCACAGGTAGTGAGCCTTGCCAGGTGAGACTGAGAACTAGCTAAAGCAACCGCACCAGATGCTGACCATCAGAGAATGAGAACCCAGACAGGCAAGGCTCACCTATCTCTCTGCCCTTCAATTAATCCCATATATGGTCAATAAACCAGGGTGGCACAATAAACCTTAACTACCACACAGATCTAAGACCGAGAGAGTACAGAATAAAAAAAAAGATGATCTATAATCAGTTGGCAAGGATGTGGGAAAAATGAAACACTGGTAGATTACAGTGGGTGTAGTAGTTACAAAATTTCATGTCAACTTAATATATAAGTGTATGAGTGGAATCTAGCCTGTCAGTCAGTTCACAGCCTGATGATGCCTCCTTGCAGGCATGATCTTCTCATGAGGCTTCTGAGAACTTCTCTTTCTCCATGGACATGAATTACACACTTTCTCTCTCCTTCACATTCCTGCCGGCAAGTCACCGGGAGACCTTTCAGACACCCTGGAGATGCTTGCACCACTATTGGATCCACAAGACTTTTCACCCATTGGCCTTTGATCATCCTGTATTTTGCATCATTGCTTGTGACTGCATGGCTCTGAAGAGGAATTTACGAACTATTATCAAACTTATGGACTGATATTGGACTTGACAACTTAATCTCAACTAGGCTGGGATGTTCTATTGATGCATAATTTCCTTTTTATATAAAGCTTTCTCTTACACATATGAGTGTCTCTGAATATTTTTCTGTAGTCCACCCAGTCTGACACAGTGGGAATATAAAATCACTCACTCATTTTGAAATAAATATGGAAGTTTCTCAAAATATTTGAATGATATGATTGACTAATTATACTCTTAACTTTAGATCCCAGAAGTTAATATTCCTGCAAGTTGCAAGCAAATGGATGATCATAGCAGATTTACTCAAAATAGCAGAAAAGCAAAAAGAACATGAACATCAATTAATGAGTGGACAACAAAATTATTATATCCATATACTAGAATGCTAATTAGCAATATAAAGGGAAACTAATGCCTTATGCATGCTCTGACATGCATGTATCTTGAAAATGCTTGGCTAAGTGAAAGAAGCAAGTTATAAAATAGATTGTGCTCTTTCTGATATTATGAAATATTTATAATAGTTAAGCTCATACAGACATGAGCTAGTTTTCTAACTGACTGGGGCTGCCATGCGGCTTGAGGGACAGAAACTGGATATGATTAGTGTGTCAGGTGTTTTGAGGGTTGGCACTATTCTCAGATTAGGTTATACTTGTGCTGCAAAACTGTAATAAAGGGGCTAAGCCCCAGTGGCATAGTGGTTGAGTGCGGGACAGCGGCCCAGTGGCTTGGCGGTTCAAATCCAGCAGCAGCTCTCCAGGAACAAGACTAGGCCTCCCACTTGCACCAGAGGACAATGATGCCCTCCCTCCCAAAAAACTGTAATAAAGTAAAAACCATCGAGCTGAATAGGTGAATTTTATTGTATGAGAATTGTGTCTCAATCAATTACTCACAATCTATTTCTACAACTCTTTTCAAATATACGCAGAGCATTTGTAAAATTAAATTACTTGTCCAAGGTAGGAAGTGACAAATTCAAGACCAAAAGTAAATATAACTCTTACATATATACACTTAACCGGGAAAAGCTCTAAAATTTCAAAACATAAAAGGATCAGAGATAGCTATTGATATAAAGCAAAAGATGTAATTATGACTCGAGTCTGCATAACAAAAGATTAAAGACATCTGAGGGGTTTTCCCAAAATTTGTTGTGAGGCTTTGGAAAAAAGTTAATAACAAGAAAAACATTGAAAAGGCTATTTCATGAAGATTCTTCAGCCGCTAGATAGAATGCACATTTGTGAGAATGTGTGTACTTGTGAGATGTGAAATGTGAGTAATGGCATTCTAGATACATTGAGAATAATCATGAGCTCCTCAAGCTTGTATAATCACACTCATATTTTCAGGTCTGTATTAGCTTACTCATCAGTCCATCCATGTCTTCTATGACTTCTCTCTCCATAACACATTCTATAGCCAAACTACAAGTCCTAGGGGTGCAATGGACTAAGTGTTGGGTTGTTAAATGAGAAGTCAGCAGTTTCAACCCTCCAGGTGCTTCAGAGAAGAGAGAAGTGTCCAATTGCCTCGGTGAGATACAGAAACTCTATGGAGCTGTTCTGGTTTGCCATTGAGCTCTGGAAGATTGACTCCACTGCATGGCAGAGGGCTTAACAGTAAATTATTGCCAAACTGCATGTAATTGGTTCCTTAATCACACCTTGAGCTTTAAAGATCAAGGAGCAGACCTTAAGAAAACCATTTCTATTTAAGGAGAGAAAACAGAGAAAGATCACCTGATGGTGGAAACATTACCGTAGTCGAAGGGTCCCCAAACTTTTTAAACAGGGGACCAGTTCATTGTCCCTCAGACAGTTGGAGGGTCGGACTATAGTTTAAAAAACCTGAACAAATTCCTATGCATACTGCACATATATTATTTTGAAGTTAAAAAACAAAACAAGTACAATATTGAAAATGAAGAACAAGTAAAGTTAAATCAACAAACTTACCAGTATTTCAATGGGAAATATGGGCCTGCTTTTGGCTAATGAGATAGTCAATGTCCGGTTCCATATTTGACACTGTTAGACGTAACAAGTGTTGCAAGTGTGTACCAGTTAATCTACATCTGGTGGGAGATTTCATCATTCTGGAAAAAAAAATTTGTTCACAGACACAAGTGCTGTCAAAGATGGCAGCCATTTTGAATGCATGGTTCCTGAGATTAGGACATGTCTCAGAAGGGAGAGATGCATTGAAATCTCAAAGGGGCTGAGCCCCAGTGGTGTAGTGGTTGAGTGCAGGACTGAGGCTCACTGGCTTGGCAGTTCAAATCCAGCAGCAGCAAGGCTGGGTAGCTCCCACGACCACCATAGGGCAGTGATGCCCCTCCCCGAAAAAACAGCACCAAAATAAAACCCCCCAGAAATCTCAAAGGACATCTGCTTGACTTGAATGCATCTTTCAGAGAGTCACCATTCTGCAATTCAGCCAGTTGTATTTGGTAAATTGTATCAACATTTTCAATAGAAAATGGGCTGTGGAAAAGCTGTATGTCCTGTTCATGGAGATGAAGCTCTTTTAATCTAAATGGGAACTCCTTTTGCAACTTTTCCAGTGAATCCACACATGATTTTTTTGGGAATGCAACCAATTGTTTTTCTGCTAACAGATTTTGAGTATTGGGGAGCTGACAGAAAATTTCCTCCTTGTTTGATGAGGAGGCCTAATTTTACTTCAAATGCTTTCATGTGTGATTGCATATCACAGATAAGCTTCCCCTTTCCTTGAAGATGCACATTGAAACTGTTGAGTAGCTCTGTTACACCTGTCAGAAAGGCAAGGTGCCATTTCCATTCTGCATCATTGAACTCTGGTACTTCTTTGTTGTTTGAAATAAGAAAAGTTGTAATCTGTGGAAGTAAATCATAGATATGTTTCAAAACTTTCCCTCAACTCAGCCAACAGACTTCTGTGTGGTACAGAACATCTTCATAGGCAACATTTAGCTCAGACAGGAATTCCTGAAATTGTCTGTGGTTTACTGCATCAGCACTAATAAAGCTAACACAAGATACCACAATTTTCATAACAGAATCCCACTATAGTGATTTACTACACAGCACTTGTTGATGGACACGACAGGTGAGAATGGTTATGTTTGTCCATTTCTTGGTTAATGAGAGCAATTACTCCTTTCTTATACCCCACCATGGTAGGAGCACCATCAGTTGTCAGTTAACCCAGTCCAGCTCCAAACCACTCACAATTTGGCAAACATTTTCATAGATATCCTCAGCTGTAGTTCCTTTGATGCTTTGCAGTGCAGCAAGCTCTTCTGTGACTTTGAAATAGTCACTCATTCCGCACACAAAAATAAAAGTTGTACAGAGTCACAAACATCATTACTTTCATTGAGTGGCAAGGAAAAATAGGAAAGATTTTTTTGCAGAGTTTTGCAGATGCTGATGTAAATTGTCTCCCATTTCTTAAATCCTACATGTAATTGTAGGTCCTGAAAGACTCACTATACTGAATAAATCGGCCTTCTCTGGACACATATCTTTGGCAACAGAAAGAAGGCATTCTTGAACAAATTTTCCTTCCATGAATGGTGTGCCAGTGCATGTTATTAGCTTGGCAACTTGAAATCTTGCTCACAATGATGAAATATTTAGCTGACTCTGCTTCACAAAAGTATTTTGCTGAGATGTTAATGGATTTTTCAGTTTTAATATTTTATCTTTTCTCACTTCTTTGACCAAGCAGTCATATTTATCTTTATGTCGAGCTTGAAACTGTCAATGCAAATTGTATTCTTGAAACACAGACACTATATTCTGGCATATTGAACATACAGCTCTTTCCTTGTACTGCATGAAAAAGTAATCATAAGTCTACTGTTCCTTGAATATCCTACACTCTGAGTTAAATTTTCTCTTTCTTGATATCATTGTTTTCTAGAAACTCCAAATTTCTACTAGTAAAATACCAATATATATTTATATACTGCACTACAAAAACAATATACCAGCGATAACTTTGCCCACATAGAGAAACATAGACTGCACTGCCTTTCAAAGCCGTCTGACCAGTGTCCATCAATGTAGTCTT